>VMBQ01013872.1:0-16276 GCA_007657795.1 Dreissena rostriformis | reverse complement strand
TGAAATGTTTATAGCATCAATGATGATGTAAAAATATAATCTAACATCATTTGACTTATAGTTGTGCAATTTTATTGAGTACTTTACTGGTATATAATGCTCTGCTCGAAATGAGGACTTTATTGTGTTGTTTATTGAGTAGTTTATCAATGAGAAACGTGATCTTTGCCTTAAAAAACATGTGTGTGTTTTGTTTTGATTTTTTTCACACATATTTTAATCATATCAGTGCAGGCAGTTAACCAGCTCACTCTCTTCCTAGGTAAGATGGTTGGTTCAAGGTAGGAAGAGAATGGCCATAAACAATGACCAGCCCTGACACCGTTATGTGGCTGGGCTGAGGATCGAACCTGCAAAATAGATATTTATTCGTCCAGCTCTCTAACATTGACCTTCTTTTGGACTTATTTAGATGGTTCAACTTGTGTGTTATCTCAAGATGATTCGTTTCGTCTAACATCATTACTGCATGTTACAAACCTTTGATACCTGTATAGATGCTTATGAATACTTTCAACACATCAACATCACCGGCCTTTATTTAATTTGGCAATGACCTAATTGTGGACTAATAATTACTCAAATGGGCCAACGAATCAAAACTGACAAGGCTTACCGTGATGGCGTATGCGTTTATTGAAAGCAGCGTCTTGTTCATTCTTTGTAATTGACTAAACTGTACATGATTGTGTATATCACTTATTCAAATGATCTATAATGAATATCATCTGTACTGTAAACTAAAATATTCTAGTCCGAACTTTGTTTTTTTCCCATTTTCATCACGGATTATATTGACGCCGCACCTTAGCCCAAATGTGTATCAAAAGGATTGGATCTTTGGTATTAGTTGCTTTTTATGTCCCCTTCTTCGAAGAAGAGGGGGTATATTGTTTTTGGCCTGTCTGTCTCTCTGTCTGTCATTGAATGTGTCTGTCTTAAAACTTTCACCTTGGTCATAACTTTTGCAATATTGAAGATAGCAACTTGATATTTGGCATGCATGTGTATCTCCTGGAGCTGCACATTTTGAGTGGTGAAAGGTCAAGGTCATCTTTCAAGGTCAAAGGTCAAATATATGGGTCAAAATCGCTCAAAAGGGGGCATAGTGTTTGACAAACACATCACTTGTTTTTCCATACCTGCCTTTTTCCTGATTAACCATTCTATGATTTTTGTATAGTTAACTAATAATGATAAATTGCATATACTAGCGAGATAAGATTAATGTGCTTTTTCAAAGCGCTCAGAAGTGCATATCACTGATTTCTCTGATTTGTTTTATCTGTATGGATATAACAGCTATAAAATATAGTTTAATTACTTCTATAACGAACATAAATTAAATGTATGTAAGAAATATTCATGATGATTCTTTATAAATTTGCAATCTTTGTTANACTAGTATACTTTATATAGTGTGAATATTGTTGTTGTCCATCCTTATGTATTTCATAAATAAACATTGTATGTAATAGAGTTTTACATAAGAAGTAGTTCAATGAGTGCATAAGCACCTATCTTTAAATGCCTTACGTGCATTCCACACTGCACATCAATTCTGATGTGTTTTTGACATTCACATTATAGGAGTCACACAGACATATTTGGACTGGTTTAGTTTGGTTTAAAAGATTAACAGAATTTAATTATTTGAAAAGCAACTTGCATACATTATGATCTGATTGTTTGCACACAGTTTGCATGATTTATATTTATAATCGTTCTGCCATTTTATAACCATGTCATATGTGTTGATCATGACTTTCTGAGATTATAGAAATCGTTATTCACAGATTAAAAATTAGTTAGTGCATGTCAAGATAGGAAATTGTATATAAGAAATGAAATGTAAACATTTGGGCAGATAGAAACTTGCGGAACTCCGTAATAGAACATTGTGAAGTTATTTGTACATTTTGTTATTAAATATATTGTTACAACTTTATTCTGTGTTTGAGCGAATTCCCTTAAAGAAGTATTATTCACAAGGACCAGGAATTTCCTTTGTGAAATAGGTACCATTTTGATTGATGTAAACAGAATAATTCCATCAACTTGACCAATATCTCTAGCATGCTCACGATGATTCACAAAACTATCGATAATTGAGTCAAATAACTACTAGTATGTACAGTAAACCAATAAATCAGGTCATTTCAAAGAAAGTGTGTATAATAATTAAAAAATATGTATGGATAATACACGTTTTGCCCGTTACCCTTTATGTTTTTATTTCATTTTCATGTAATTTCTTTTATTTTAGTTATAGATATACATCAAAAGTATCTAATAATTAGAAATAAGTCACCAAAACTGGTGCAACACAAGTAATTGATAAGTGATGCAGGTAAGAACTGCGTTGATAAAAACATTTCCAATCTTTACTCTGATTGAGGTAATTGATAATGTGATAACTGATAATCAATGCTGTATATCTTTTTTTTTAAAGATATTTCTTTTTTAGACTTAAATACAATTTAAGGAACAGAGACTACTTATTATACGAGATAGGGGGGTGCGGTGGGGTGGGTATGGTTTCAAACATAATACAACTTTATATACAATTATTATATAGATAATTGTTCACCATTTACTACCTGCATTTAACAATTTATAGTATGTGCATTATCTTAGTATTACCAGTACTCTAATCTACAAATGACATTTTCATTTATTATGGCAAATTTTATTTCTGTACGTTTAATTACACGATTTAATGGATGTCCTTTAAAATATTGAACTGTAGTTAAATATAGACTTCTCACTTCTCAATTAATGTGTTGGTGATTTCTAAATCTGAGATGCATATGAGTATTCAGTGTGGTTTACTAAGACCTAGATTTAACTCAATCGTGTAAATTGACTTTCTAAATCAGTTGACAGGGTTGACTCTGGAGTGGACATTTTTACCCTTCTGGGGGAAGGGTGGCATATAGTTTTTGAACTGTCGGTCAGTCCGTCCGTCCGTCCGTCTGTCTGTCCATCCGTCCGTCCGAAAACTTTAACATTGGTCATAACTTTTGCAATATTGATCATAGCAACTTGATATTTGGCATACATGTGTTTCTCATGGAGTTGCACATTTTGAGTGGTGAAAGGTCAAGGTCATCCTTCAGGGTCAAAGGTATTTTTTTTTTTTAAATCAAAGCGGCGCAGTAGGGGGCATTGTGTTTCTGACAATCACATCTCTTGTTTGTTAATAATTTAAGCTGTGCTCTGGGAAAACAGGGCTTAATGCATGTACGTTAAGTGTCATCCCTGATTTGCCTGTGCAGTCTGCACAGGCTAATGAGGAACGACACTTTCAGCCTAGACTCAATTTTTGTTAGGAAGAGACTTTCTTTGAACGAAAAATTCCATCAAAGCAGAAAGTGTTGTCGTGGTTGTAATCACTACCACACTTAAGAGCACTTTACATTCTAGGAGTTGAATAATCCCCCAGCTGACTTTATCCATAGTGTCGGCATGTTTACATTCTAGGAGTTGAATAATCCCCCAGCTGACTTCATCCATAGTGTCGGCATGTTTCCATTCTAGGAGTTGAATAATCCCCCAGCTGACTTCATCCATCTATCGGCATGTTTCCATTCTAGGTGTTGAATAATCCCCCGGCTGACTTCATCCATAGTGTCGGCATGTTTACATTCTAGGAGTTGAATAATCCCCCGGCTGACTTTATCCATAGTGTCCGCATGTTTACATTCTAGGAGTTGAATAATCCCCCAGCTGACTTCATCCATAGTGTCCGCATGTTTACATTCTAGGAGTTGAATAATCCCCCGGCTGACTTCATCCATCTATCGGCAAGTTTACATTTTAGGAGTTGACTAATCCCCCGGCTGACTGTTTCCATCGTGTCGGCATGTTTACATTTTAGGTAGTGTTTTATCCAGGCCGTTTTAGCGTGGCGCGGCGCCATGCCCCTTTTTTGTAGCGCTGAGTAGGGGGCATTGTGTTTCTGACAAACACATCTCTTGTTTGTTAATAATTTAAGCTGTGCTATGGGAAAACGGGGCTTAATGCATGTGCATTAAGTGTCATCCCAGATTTGCCTGTGCAGTCTGCACAGGCTCATGAGGAATGACACTTTCAGCCTAGACTCAATTTTTGTTAGGAAGAGACTTTCTTTGAACGAAAAATTCCATCAAAGCAGAAAGTGTTGTCGTGGTTGTAATCACTACCACACTTAAGAGCACTTTACATTCTAGGAGTTGAATAATCCCCCGACTGACTTCATCCATCGTGTCGGCATGTTTCCATTCTAGGAGTTTAATAATCCCCCAGCTGACTTAATCCATCGTGTCGGCATGTTTACATTCTAGGTGTTGAATAATCCCCCAGCTGACTTCATCCATTGTGTCGGCATGTTTACATTCTAGGAGTTGAATAATCCCCCGGCTGACTTCATCCATCTATCGGCATGTTTACATTTTAGGAGTTGAATAATCCCCCGGCTGACTTTATCCATCGTGTCGGCATGTTTACATTCTAATTTCTAGGTGTTGAATAACCCCCGGCTGACTTCATCCATCTATCAGCATGTTTATATTCTAGGTGTTGAATAATCCCCCGGCTGACTTCATCCATCTATCAGCATGTTTATATTCTAGGTGTTGAATAATCCTCCAGCTGACTTCATCCATCTATCGGCATGTTTACATTCTAGGTGTTGAATAATCCCCCGGCTGACTTCATCCATCCATTGGCATGTTTCCATTCTAGGAGTTTAATAATCCCCCAGCTGACTTCATCCATTGTGTCGGCATGTTTATATTCTAGGTGTTGAATAATCCCCCGGCTGACTTCATCCATTGTGTCGGCATGTTTATATTCTAGGTGCTGAATAATCCCCCGGCTGACTTCATCCATTGTGTCGGCATGTTTATATTCTAGGAGTTTAATAATCCCCCGGCTGACTTCATCCATTGTGTCGGCATGTTTATATTCTAGGTGTTGAATAATCCCCCGGCTGACTTCATCCATCTATCAGCATGTTTATATTCTAGGTGTTGAATAATCCTCCAGCTGACTTCATCCATCTATCGGCATGTTTACATTCTAGGTGTTGAATAATCCCCCAGCTGACTTCATCCATTGTGTTGGCATGTTTCCAAAGTCCAGTCATCAACTTGATGCCCTGAAGAAGAAACTTCCACCTGCTCAGGTCAAAGGTAAATTTACCTAGATTAATTGTGGGTAAATTTCCAGATGTTAACTGTTTTTGCTGTTGAATTTCCCTACTTGAGATGTTTGTTTCAGAATTTAAAAATAATCTTGTTTTTTTGTGTACCTTTTGCTCATGGCAAGTATGAATGCACATTACCAGATGTTTATTTCCAAAATTGTGTAGAAAAAGGTAAATTTAGAACGGTTGTTTCACATGCTTTGAATTTCAAGATCTAGCAAAATGTATGGAATATATTTTTTAAGGTACTTTAAATAAGGTTAAGGCTCAATAAATACATTTATTTATTTTTCACGTATTTTAAATGTATGCATATTTTTTAATTTTAAATAGGTAAATATAAAAAGAAAATGTTATACAAACATTATTAAGTTTATAGTTTTATCAGATCCTCATTGCATCATTGGAGTGACATGATTTAAATAATTCAATTGAAATAGATACTGACAAATTGTATTTTTTACTCAGAAACTGAAGAGAAGGCAAAGGAATTACTTGATACAGGAGAGGAACTGATAGATGAAGATGCAGATAAAGCGGAAAAGAAAGATGCAACTAAAGACACAACTGAAACAAACAATGACAAAAAGGCAGCGGAAGCAACAGAGCAATGTACGAAATCAGCTAAAAGTAAGAGACGAAGAACTGCAAGCGAGACCGAATGCACCGCAAGTCCTGCTAAACGTAAAAAGTCGGCAGAAGTATCGTTTAACTTACCTGAGAAGGACTCTGAAGACGAATTGAAAACTATGCCTTCGGGAAAGAAAAAAGGCAAGAAAAGAAGAAATCGGTCTCGTGAATCGCAAGAGAATGATTCCTCAAAAGACGAGAGTGGCGTGGAGAAATCGGACAGTGAAGTTCCCGCTAAGAAGGCAAAAGTTGTAGAGAGCGTTGGGCAAAGTGGTGAAGAAGAAATCAGAGACATTGAGAAAAATGGCCATCAAAAAGGGGATGGTGCCCAGAAAAATGTCAAAAATAAAGAGAACAAATCTCAGAAAAAGCGCTTCAGACGAAAGCATACAAAGGACGAGAAGGAAGTGCCAGAGTTGAGAGTGATACCAAAGTATGTGTTCAGAAATTACATAAATAAACTGTGTATTATATATGTTGTTTTTACCAATGAATGATTTAAAACAAATTAACTTTGTATTATAAGAAGCACACTGCTGTGTTATCAAGGGTGGAGAAAATTTATTTTTTATTTTGGTTGTCTTTATTGTAATATAATAGTTTAATACTGAAATCCTTGTTACAGAAATATGCCACAATACATTGTTTATCTGTGTAACCCTGCTGCATATTTTCTTAAGAAGATTTTTAAGTTTTTTTCTAAAGCCACTAAAACCATACAAAGTAATAAAAGAAATAAGAGTGAAGATTAAGTTATACAAGATTTTTTAAAATTATAATTAATAAACAAAATATATATTAAAAGAAATAAAAGCTTCACCCTCAGGCGTTTGGCTAAAAAAACTAATAGTAAAGCAAAAGAATCCACATTATATGTATTATGCTCTTCCGTGGATCTTATTTATAATTTAACATTTGATATGACCTTGTTTTATGCTGTGAGGTTTGGCGTTTTATTCAATTTCAAGAGAAAACACGTAGGGAATATTACATGACTGTTGTGTTCTGTGTTCAATACAAGAAGTCTATCTGGTATTTTGTATCAGTTTGTGACAATACACCAGTATTTGTGTCAGATTATTTATGGGTTTATAACAGATATGGTATCTTATTTTCCAGGACAGAATGGCTGAAATTGCGTTCAGAGTATTTGAAGCTTCAGAAGACCAGTATGGCCATGTTGAAAAAATCTCTTCGGAACGCGCAATCAAGTAGACTTGTACTCTCTTGAGTTTTTTTTTATTATCTTTTTCCACCCTTTTGGCAAAATTTGACAGAGAAATAAAAGTAAAATTGAACCATTCAACCTATAAATATGGCAAAAAAGGAGTCTGAGAGTGAAGACTGTGTTTCTAAAGTTTTAGATTTCAAGATTCCTTTTAATAGTCAATTTACTTAATTATACCCCACAAACGAAGTTTAGGGGGGTATATAGGAGTGAACTGGTCTGTCGGTCTGTAATTCTCTCTAATTCAAGTTGTTTTCATCCGATCTTCACCAAACTTGGTCAGAAGTTGTATCTACATGATGTCTAGGTCAAGTTTGAATGTGGGTCATGCCAGGTCAAAAACTAGGTCACGGGGTCACTTAATGCGTTTTGAACATTCAGCATGTTGTCCCCTCTCTTACTCAAGTAGTTTTCATCCAATCTTCACCAAACTTAGTCAGAAGTTTTATCTAGATGATTTCTAGGCCAAGTTTGAACATGGGCCATGCTGGCTAAAAACTAGGTCACGGGGTCACTTATTGCGTTTTTTAACATTCAGCATGGTGTCCACTCTAATTCAAGTAGTTTTCGTCCGATCTTCACCAAACTTGGTCAGATGTTTTATCTAGATGATCTTAAGGCCAAGTTCGAACATGTGCCTTGCGGGGTCAAAAACTAGGTCACGGGGTCACTAAGTGCGTTTCAAACATTGAGCATGGTGTCCGCTCTCTAATTGAAGTAGTTTACTTATGATCTTCACCAAACTTGGTCAGAAGTTTTATAAAGAATATCTCTAGGCCATGTTCGAACATGGGCCATGCCAGGCCAAAAACTAAGTCAAGGGATCACTTAATGCATTTTACACATTCAGGATGTTGTCCGCTCTCTATTTTAAGTACTTTTCATCCGCTCTTCACCAAACTTGGTCAGAAGTTATATCTAGATGATCTCTAGGCCCTTCTTGAACATGGCCATGCTGGGCAAAAAACTTGGTCGCAGGGTCACTTAGTGCGTTTTACACATTCAGCATGGTGTTCCCTATTTCAAGTACTTTTCATCCGCTCTTCATGTGGGGGTATTCGTCACGTCTGTGACAAAGCTCTAGTTGAAAATTGATTTAAAATGTTCAGTCTCTCAAGGGAATTTTAAACTTCGCTGCTTCAAACTGTTTCTATTTGTTATAATTATGCCACTCATGTGTGTCAAATAGGCAATGCTATTCGCTTTACAGGCCATCAATGTCAGAAAAGGCTATAAGATTCCCAATAATTTTACAACATTTGAGTTAAAGTAAAACGATCTCCACACATTTCTGATGGTATTTCTGTTTCATTGCAGATGAAATGCAAACTGAAGATAAGTCAGCGCCCAGTAAACATAAAAATATTGAGTTTGTAGCAGACGTGATTGTTCGAGTGCATTCAGAGGTCCCTCTGCATCGACAAAAACTTAAGGTGGGAACGAGAACGGTTGTTTGTCACCTTAGAGCAAAATGTCAATAAATGTGAATGTTTTCTTGTGGAGTCTATAAGTCCATTTGAGCCTTGTTCTGGGAAAACTGGGCTTAATGCATGTGCGTTAAGTGTCATTCCTGATTTAACTGTGCAGTCAGAGCAGGCTTATCAGGAACGATACTTTCTGTGTAAACCAGTTTTTTGTTTTGAAGAGACATCCTTTAAACGAAAATTCCATAAAAGCGGAAAGTGTTATTCCTGATCAGCCTATGTGGACTGCACAGGCTTATCTGGGATATCACTTCATGCAAAGTTTTCCCAGAACGAAACTCATTTGTCAGTTGAAATTTGTTACAGCTGTTCTTTTGCCACGGCTTACACTTGAAAACAAAAACACCATTAAAACTTGAGACATTATATGTATGCAAATGTTTACTTGTAAAATGTTACATGACACAGTTTTGTACATTAAATGGTATACTTTATTCATCAGATCATTAAGAAATATGTGATTGGGATAACCAGGGTAGAAAATGCTTATGAAATCAATCATTTAATACCTATGCAATGGATTAATGCCTTGGCAAAATTGTCTTTGAATCAGAACTGCAGACCTTTTTGCAGATAAATAATGGCATGTCAGAAATATTTTTTTTCTGTTCACAATTATGTTTATTCTGTATGCTAACAGGAAAATCTTGGTGAGGATGTTAAAGTTGCATACATCGACATAGTGGGTGAAAGTTCTGACGGCTTCATACGTTGCCAGGATTCAGTGTCTGCCAAAGCTATTGCTGATAAGAAGCTGGAGGGACTGACATTTACACTTGTCTCTGGTAAGAAACATCTACAATTGAGTTGCGCTCTGTGAAAAGGGGATTTAATGCATGCGCGTAAAGTGTCGTCCTAGATTAGCCTGTGCAGTTCGCACAGGCTAATCAGGGACGACACTTTTCCCTTTAATGATATTTTTCGTTTAAAGAAAGTTTCTTCCTAGCAAAAACCTAGTTTAGGTTGAAAGTGTCATCACTGATAAGCCTGTGCTCGGCACGAATAAAAAACGGCTCGGCAAGCCTCGCGATTATTCTAAGCCTCGCCTGATTTATATTACAAAAAGATCAGACAGTAACCTGTTATTCTCTATGTGTGTATCATAAACTTATTTGATTTTATATATTAAATTGATAATTTATTTTAAAAGAACTTAATTTTGAATGACAACACATTTTACAAATGCAGTGTTCGTTATGTATAGTAGGTGAATCGTTATGAATAATAGGTGAATTGTTATGTATAGTAGGTGAATTGTTATGAATAATAGGTGAATTGTTATGTATAGTAGGTGAATTGTTATGTATAATAGGTGAATTGTTATGTATACAAGGTGAATCATTATGTATAATAGGTGAATCGTTATGTATAATAGGTGAATTGTTATGTATAATAGGCGAAACATTATGTATAATAGGTGAATCGTTATGTATAATAGGTGAATCTTATGTATAATAGGTGAATCGTTATGTATAATAGGTGAATTGTTATGTATAGTAGGTGAATTGTTATGTATAATAGGTGAATCGTTATGTATAATAGGTGAATCTTATGTATAATAGGTGAATTGTTATGTATACAAGGTGAATCATTATGTATAATAGGCGAAACATTATGTATAATAGGCGAAACATTATGTATAATAGGCAAAACATTATGTATAATAGGTGACCACGAGAAGCAGTACTGGGATAAACTGGAGGCAGATCGAGAGTCGAAGCTGAACAAGAAGTGTCGTCATAAGAAAAGGGGGCATCAGAAGGTAAACCAAAACAGTTCAGTACTTGCCTAAAGCTTGCTTACTCACAAAATTCCTGAATTCGTTTAATAATATGTTGAATAAGTTACTATATTTCTGATGAGAAGATATAAAACCGCTGGGGTAACCACTCTAGTGGTTAATTCCATTTAAATTATCAACTTGGGTCTGAAAATCATTTCTATAATTGAACATATTGAGGGCTTAGTGTGATAATGTGTTATCTGGTTTACCATTCTTTTAGAGATACAATAGTTTCACACGCAATATATTTAACCCTTTGCATGCTGGGTAATTTGTCGTCTGCTAAAATGTCGTCTGCTGAATTTCTAAAATTAGCATTTTCTTCGATTTTTTTCAAAGAATACTTTCAGAATAGCAAACAGTTTGGATCCTGATGAGACGCCACGTTCTGTGGCGTCTCATCTGGATCCAAACTGTTTGCAAAGGCCTTCAAAATCCAGTTCCAGCGCTCAAAGGGTTAAAATTTGGCCTTGCTCTGGGAAAATCAGGTTTAATTCATGTGCGTAAAGTGTTATCCTAGATTAGCATGAGCAGTCCACACAGGCTTATCAGGGACAACACTTTCCGCCTAAACTAGATTCTTGCTTAGAGACATCCAAAAAAAATTGCAAAAAAGCGAAGAGTGTCGCACAGGCTAATCTGGGACTTCACTTTACGCACATGCATAAAGGCCAGTTTTCCCAGAATTCGACTCACTTTATAATAATTCTTTATTGTTGGTCTTCAGTGGATGGAGAAAGCCCAGAAGGCCAGCATTGAGAACTTTGACAGGAAGCATGTGGTCTTTGATGACGAGTGAGCGCTTGACGGCAAAAAAACTATATAGAAATATGACTGTGAATTTAAGCTGAAAACAGACGTTTTGGATTTATAAGCCTCTTTCTGGGAAAACTGGGCTTAATGCATGTGCATAAAAGTGTCATCCCAGATAAGCCTGTGCAGTCTGCACAGGCTAATCTGGGACAATACTTTCCACCTAAACTAGATTTTCGTTTAGAAGGGACCTCCTTTAAACGAAAAATTCCATAAAAGCAGAAAGTTTAGTCCCTGATTAGCTTGAGCAGACTGCACAGGCTGATCAGGGACGACACTTTACGCACATGCATTAAGCCCAGTTTTCCTGAGAACAAGGCTCATATGATCTTGGCAATCTTTTGCTATTGAAAAATTAAACCACTTTTGCTGCAAGGCAAAATACGCTGTTCATTAAACTAAACATGTCAACGCTGTTCATTAAACTAAACATGTCAAATATATGTTGCGAGTACACATTATGGAACTTTATTTGATAAATTTTCTTCTACGTTGCGTAGCTGCAGAAAGATCTAACTTTTGATGCTGCAGGTACATGTGTTATGTAAATGCTGCAAAAATATTTTGTGAGCAAACATTGTAGAAAGACATTCAAGATATTCTTTTGTACAAACAGATGAAGCAAGCGGTACTGAAACATTATCTTGTAAATTTGTCTTTGTGGGATCTCTTATTTTGTGTTTGTCACATTTTCAGTACGTTTAGAGATTCAATCTTTTTGCAATTCTCAGATTTCTTTATCTGCATTGGGCAATTAAAATCCAACCCACTACCAACTTGGTTTTTTACATTTTTTATTGTAATAAATAAGAAAAACAGATTTGTACAGGTTTACAAAATGTTCAGTAGTCACAGTTCATAAACAAGGCACATTATACATCAAATGAGTACTGGAAGTAGTATTCACTGTACTCAACAAACACATGAACAATATTAACAGGATTTTACAAAATATTTATCTCACAGATCTTTTTCACCAAGTCATCCATTAATCTTTCATGCAAAATAACCTTTGAAAAATATGGATGTCTGTATTTGTGTTATTTAATGAAAATCTAGTGTCTGATTTTCCGTAATATTTTCAACTTAACAGCATTCATAAAATGCCGTTGATACAAATCAATATAATATTAATAATAAAAAATGGAGTTTACAACGTATTGCTATCGAATACAGGTACATTACCAGTATCAATATAAAACTGATGTCATTTCCACGTGTTTTCGTTAAGCAGTTGTGTGATCCAAAGTATTGCAATAAAGGAAATTTAAAGATTTAAGTAAGTACATTAAATGTATTTAAAGATTTATTGTGAAAACTATTGAGAAATTATTTGGATCATACCAACAATTAATAATAAGATGGTCAAGTAGGGCTTCAGATCATATCAAAGCAGAATTAGCCTGGGCCCATATTCATGAACCCATTCTTAGACTTGAAAATATCAAATAGACTGAACCAAGAAAAATACGTCCAGCGTTTGAATATATACATGCTACCACTGGTGATATGTCCTTAAAGGAAGGTTCTACATAAAGAATGATGTAGATAGAGGCAGTTAACCCTTTGCATGCTGGGAAATTTGTCGTCNTAATTCATTTACTAGACTCACGAAAGTTGGGGCAAATTTTGAATTATAGCTGCAATTTCCAGCTATTTAATTGTTACTGAAAGATTCTCAATTTTGATGTGGTCTTGTGTTGTGGGGGGTAGCCGGAGCGTTGGAAGAAACCCTACCTGTCTGGTCTGGTGACCACCAACCAAACTCACATGCTTCCATGAACAGGGATTGAACCCGGAGCGCCTACGTGAGAAGCGCGTGTACCAACCACTGCGCTAACGGGACAGCGGTACTTTCATATCTAATTTGTAGGACTCAATACTAGTAATGCAAATAAATAACTGTAACAATATGCTGATCTGCTGTTGAATTCATTTTAGCAGGAGTTTTTGTAATAAGTTAGTACATGGAATCACAACCACATAGCTTGACAATGACTGAAAAACAAGTAAAAAGGTATGGAAAATCAGAAATACAACCTGACGATCATACCTCAAAATGTTTTGACAATAATACCTCAAAATATTTTGTCAGTCATACCTTAACATGTTTTGATAAGCATACCTCAGAATATTTTTATTATCATACCTCACCATGTTTTGACAAGCTTAACTCGAAATGTTTTAGTAATAACTCAAAAAGTTTTGCAGTCATACCTAAAAATGTTATACAATCATACCTCAAAATGTTAAACAGTCATACCTCAAAATGTTTTACAGTCATACCTCAACATGTTTTACAGTCATACCTAAAAATGTTATACAATCATACCTAAAATGTTATACAATCATACCTCAAAATGTTATACATTTATACCTCAAAATGCTCAAAATGTTTTACAGTCATACCTTAAAATGTTTTACAGTCGTACCTCAAAATGTTTTACAGTCACACCTCTAAATGATATGAAAGTATAATAACCGGTACATCTTTTTTTTTTAAAGATGAATATGTTACCCAAACTACAACAATTTATACAAATGAACATGTATGTACATATAATCCTACATTACTGATGAATATACCATGTGAATGTAATTTGTACAAATGCATTTTGTAGTTTTGATGGTGGCCCTTCTTTTGTCCCTTGAAAGCAAGAAGGGGCTGTAAGCATAGAGTCCCAACACGATACTGTGAATGTGATGTTAAAACAGGATGGGATACCACAAATAAGACCATGTGTCCTGTCCCTTTTCTGCATATATAAAACATTACAAAAGATGTAAAATTTGGAACACTTGAAACTTGAAAAATATGGACTACAAGCAAATTTATCGTGCACATCACAATGTCTGTTTTGAAATGTTAACATGATTTAACTAATCCTTATGAAACAGAGACTGCTTACACCTTTTTCAAAGAAAATTTCACACTATTGACCAATCAGACACCTTGCCAGTTGTTTGCACCATGGACAAAGATAGTTGTTTGCAAGTGTAAGTACTATTTAAAGACAATGTAATGCGTTGTGATATTTGAACATGGCCTAAAGGTTTGTATTGCCAAAAAATTATTGCGATTCTGATAACTGTTCTAGGATAGATTTTATTTATTATTAACAACATGTTAGTGTATTGTCAAATGCAAGTACTTTATTAAGTATGCTAATGTTAGTAATCACAACAACATGGCATACAGTAAATAAATACTAATCGTCACAAAATGTTATTAAACTTAATTTTCGAAAGATGTTATACAATGATGAAAAACGCTATACTACAAATAAATGGGCTTCACCTGTGACTATTCATAGTATCGCATTTTTAGACAGTATTTGCACATAAAACTTATCGCTCGTTCTGGCTTTTAAGAGGCAAAAATAAGTAGACATTTCTGGTCAGATGATGACAGCTAATGAATGTTTGATAAAAAATTAGTTTTACCCTTCATATTAATGCAAAATTAACTACATATATATTGTATATATAACTACATGTAACAAGAGGTAAAATACTGGAATATCACNGACATGCCTTATATTGCAGAATAATTTGCTTGTGTGTGGGTGTATTTGGAAGTTAATGAGGTTCTTCCGAGCCCGAGGCTGCATTATTTGAGATCCCAGAGTGTGCCCAGCATTTCTACCTACATGTAATTCATTTACTAGACTCACGAAAGTTGGGGCAAATTTTGAATTATAGTTGCAATTTCCAGCTATTTAATTGTTACTAAAAGATTCTCAATTTTGATGTGGTCTTGTGTTGTGGGGGGTAGCCGGAGCGTTGGGAAGACACCCTACCTGTCTGGTCTGGTGACCACCAAACAAACTCACATGCTTCCGTGAACAGGGATTTAACCCGGAGCGCCTAGGTGAGGAGCGCGTGTACCAACCACTGCGCTAACGGGACAGCGGTACTTTCATATCAAATTTGTAGGACTCCATACAAGTAATGCAAATAAATAACTGTTACAATATGCTGATCTGCTGTTGAATTCATTTTAGCAGGAGTTTTTTTAATTAGTATATGGAATCACAACCACATAGCTTGACAATGACTGAAAAACAAGTAGAAAGGTATGGAAAATCAGAAATAAAACCTGACGATCATACCTCAAAATGTTTTGTCAGTCATACCTTAACATGTTTTGATAAGCATACCTCAGAATATTTGTATTATCATACCTCACCATGTTTTGACAAGCTTAACTCGAAATGTTTTAGTAATAACTCAAAAAGTTTTACAGTCATACCTAAAAATGTTATACAATCATACCTCAAAATGTTTTATAGTCATATCTCAAAATGTTTTAAAGTCATACCTCAACATGTTTTACAGTCATACCTAAAAATGTTATACAATCATACCTCAAAATGTTTTACAGTCATACCTAAAAATGTTATACAATCATACCTAAAAATGTTATACAATCATACCTCAAAATGTTTTACAGTCATACCTCAAAATGTTTTACAGTCATACCTAAAAATGTTTTACAGTCATACCTCAAAATGTTTTACAGTCATACCTCAAAATCTTTTACAGTCACACCTCTAAATGATATGCAAGTATAATAACCGGTACATCCTTTTTTTAAAGATGGATATGTTACCCAAACTACAACAATTTATACAAATGTACATGTATGTACATATAATCCTACATTACTGATGAATATACCATGTGGATGTAATTTGTACAAATGCATTTTGTAGTTTTGATGGTGGCCCTACTTTTGTCCCTTGAAAGCAAGAAGTGGCTGTAAGCATAAAGTCACAACACGATACTGTGAATGTGATGTTAAAACAGGATGGGATACCACAAATAAGACCATGTGTCCTGTCCCTTTTCTGCATATATAAAACATTACAAAAGATGTAAAATTTGGAACACTTTTTATCGTGCACATCACAATGTCTGTTTTGAAATGTTAACATGATATAACTAATCCTTATGAAACCTTGCCAGTTGTTTGCACCATGGACAAAGATAGTTGTTTGCAAGTGTAAGTTCTATTTAAAGACAATGTAATAGGTTGTGATATTTGAACATGGCCTAAAGGTTTGTATTGTCAACAAAATATTGCGATTTTGATAACTGTTCTAGGATAGATTTTATTTATTATTGACAACATGTTAGTGTATTGTCAA
>VMBQ01013870.1:0-15494 GCA_007657795.1 Dreissena rostriformis | reverse complement strand
ATGACCCCAAGCAGTGAAGTTTCGCGCGGTTGTGTATTAGTCATGCGTGAATAACCCTGTGTCAATATCAATCAATAATTTCACTGGCTTATACCTAACACACTAGTCACTAATCGGTCCGTAATGTGTCCTCGTCCACGATAAAATCATTGACACTTACCTCGGAGATGAAAACCTCGATGTCATCTTCGTGGAAATTGTGCATTTCATGCATGATACAGTAAACTTTCATCTCAGCAAAGTCAAAGAAGAAAATCGGATATTCTGCAATAATTGTAGGCGAACCTTATACACTGAAAGCACGCGCATCAGCGTAATAATCCGGCAATAAATAAATTAAAGTCGCGGATCTGATCGACAGAACAGCCGAAAGCTATTTTTATGGGCGGAACTTCACATAAAATAGTACACAATAAAAATAATATACATTGTATAAATCTTTAGTAAAAATCGTGTTAGAATCGAAATAATTTGTGTACTTTATTGTTTGCTGTTGAATAACCCATGACTGGAAGTTTAGATGCGTGTGCTTCGCACTCGTGATTTAATCCCTACACATCTTAACTATCGGCCGTGGGTTATTCAACAACAAACTATAACGTACACGAATTATTTCTTCACTATTTTGTTTTGTTATTGTCAGTAGCCAACCTAGGCACAGACATTTGTTTGGTTCAGTGCATGTTTGAAAGATATTATCAAGTCGACAACGATTTAAAACATCGGTATAGACTTACACAGATAATATTAATAATATTGACAATGATGAAAAAAAGTCAGATAACCTTGAAGGATGACGTTGACCTTTCAGCATTCAAATGTGCAGCTCATGCGAAACACATGCATGCCAAACATCAAGTTGCTATCTTCTTTATTGCAAAAGTTATGGCCAATGTAAAAGTTTTCGGACGGACAGGGGGGGGGGGACAGCAGAAATGACCAAGGCAGACATCGCTGACTACCAAGGCCTGTGGTTTAATCAAAGAGATCATAGCCACAGTTCATCATGTATCTATGGACATANTTTAAACGAAAAATTCCATAAATGCGGAAATTGTCGTCCATGATTAGCCTGTGCGGACTACACAGGCTAATCTGGGATAACAATTTACGCACAAGCATTATGCCCAGTTTTCTCAGAACACGACACATTTACGAGAGGCCCCAGGTTCGACTCCCGGGACCGGCAAACGTTGTCAATCAACGTTTGTTTGTTTGTTTGTTTTATTAATGTTTATAGTTATTTTTTTTATAGAAGTCCGAATATTTAAGTGCTATTAAATGTACATTCAATCACATCTTAAAAAACTCATAAAAGTGTGAACACGTCCATTTATTTCCCATGTCAACATTTCCCCTGCCATATAAATTAAAGACAACTTATTTTAAATTCCAAGGTTTAGGTGCGTATTTCCTGTCTGATCTGCGTAAGCGAAGCGACACGCGATATTTACCACGATATATCGCCTTTTGGGCTACCTACACAAGGGCGATATTTCGTGGTACATTCTCGCGCGTCGTTTCGTGTATCGCGCAAAATATCATGTGTCGCTTCGTGTGTCGCGCAAAATATCGAGTGTCGCTTTGAGTATCGCGCAAAATATCGTCTGAGCTTCGTGTGTCGCGCAAAATATCGTGTATCGCTTCGTGTGTCGCCCTTGATGAAAGAAGGGCGAGATTATAGATGGCACTATCCGGATTCGAACTTTTCAGCCATATCAGTAAGAAAGTAATTAGTGTCTATTTCGTATTAAAATTCGCTTTATATCTCAACTTTACTCGCTGCGAATGTTCTTAGTGGAGCTGTAATAAGGTCACCCCGCTTAGAAATTTCGCAGCGAGTTAAGTCGAGATATAGAGCGAATATTAGTACGAAATAAACGCTGCTGACTTTCACGAGTCAACAATAAAGCACAATAAAGAAAAAGTATATCCGTCTATCTATACGGCGTTGGTGTAAATTGTGTTTGGTGGGTAAAAACGATCGTCACTAAAATAAATAAGATCAAAGAGTTATGACTAATGTCGGGGATTGTTTTTTTCTGAACAATTTTCGGTCAAATTTTATGCACATAAGTTTAAATGAGGACAAACTTACATACAATCATATCGGCGACCCTTCTCCGATGCTGTTAAATGTCCAACGAAGGCGTAAATTTGTGAAAACAAGCTTGAAGATGTGGTGTGTCACTCTACTTATAACTCGCCTGGTCAACCACACAACTTGAGCGCTCCAGATATTAAGTACAAGGAATATCCATTAAAAGACGTTAATTGCAAACATACGATTTTAAAACAGACGATTTTATATAATTAGACGTAGTTTAATTAAAAACTAAATAATTCTCAACGTGCATCACGTGTTTATCTTTTATTCGTCGTAAATCAATTATTTAGTTAACTGTATTAGTTTATTGCATACACTCTTTGTAAAGTTTATACGATTTGTAATGGTATATATCGCGATGGGTTCACGTATATATCGGATTATACAATTTAAGTATACTGTCACTGTGTCTATTTACTAAATAAATAAAATATTTGTCACGTACTCTTTAATCGGATATGAACGGCTCACACGTGTGGTAAGATAATTACGCGATTTTCCTTTTATCATGATACTATTCTATTTCGGTATATTTATTCTCACAATGCAAATAAGTAGCATTTACCGATAGGTTGTCATTTATTTAGTACTGATCCTGAAATTGTGCGAGATGGTCTTTAATTCGTAATTGTAACTGGGCCAAAATCTGGAATGGAAGTCGAATGGAAGTGCGCTTTAGCTCAATGTCCGTTAAGCATTTTTATGTAAAATGTTATTTATCATTAATCAAATGCATGTTTACATATTCATAAACCAGGGCATTTTGAATGCAGTTATGTAAAGATAAGACCTGCAATAGGCGTGCTCAATCGTTATACATCGACAATCTCCTGTAACCTCCGCAATAAAGTGTGAATAGCAACGTACAATCGTAAAGTTCAGGCTACATTCGCGAACCAATGAGAAGTCCACATCCCCTTCACTGAACAGAGTAACACGATGTATTACAAAGACGCGGCCACGTTGCCAATGTTCTGGAGGATTATGCACAAATCAGCCAATAGAAGAAATGAAGTGTATTCATTCGGGTCCAGCCGCGGGAAATTTTATTTGAATTTTTATTGGACACTAACAAAGGTCAGGTAAGGTGAAAAGCTGGCTTAGACAGCTACGCCGAAAAAATATAAAAGAAATGAAGAGTATAAAACGGCAAAAAATACCTGTCTCGGCATGGACGTCGCAATCTTGTTTGTCACGTGTTTACCCCCTGTGTGTAAGTACTATGTAAAAAAATGTTTTAAACAATATATGCTGATTATAAACTATTCATCATTTTCACATATTAAAACATACATGTGCACACTTGGACTATGCAATATGGAAACTATGTAATTTTGAATATCAATGTTTGGATGACCGATATCAAATGAGCAATATGAACTATTTCGGATCCGATAGCTTTTGTTTACAAATGATGCACTTCATGTTATTCATAACTGTAAGAGTTTGTAAGACTAGCCGAAGACAAAAACTCGTCGCAAATCATACATTCTTTAAAAAAATCTTCGATTGTAAAATACGTCATACGCATATCGTAATTGAGACTCACTTTGTACAAAAGAGGTTTAATGCATGTGTGTTAAGTATCGTCACAGATCAGCCTGTGCAGTCAGCATAGGCTAATAATTACAACACTTTCCGCTGTTATGATATTGTTCGTTTAAAGAAAGTCTCTTCTTAGCAAATATCTAGTTTAGGTGGAAAGTGTCGACCCTGATTAGCCAATGTGGACTTCACAGGCTAATCTGGGACGACACTTTACGCAATTGCATTAAACCCCCTTTTCACAGAGTCAGGCTCAATTATATGTTGAAGAGGAGTTAAAGAAATGTCGTATAGTAAGATTTAAGCGACAAGTTCCCCGGCGGGTTACAGAGCCTCAATCCGCGAAAACTGGACCTAAGCATGTGCGTTAAGTGTCGTCCCAGATAAGCCTGTGCTAAAATAGATTTTTAGTTAGAGGAGACTTCCTGTAAAAGACAAATTCCATAAAAGAGGAAAGAGTCGTCAATGATTATCCTGTGCAGTATATGGGATGACACTTTTCGCACATCTAATACGCCCAGTTTTCCAAGAACTCGTCTCTTTTGGGCACAGAAACCCACAACTGGTCAGATTCGCTACAGTGTGGCAAGTAAACATGTATAATATACTAGTAATTGTCGTACATTAAGCACTGGGCATAATTTAAGTGTTTTCAAATAGTCTGTGTCATCGCCTACATTTATTCATACAGATCAACATCACTGTTTTTAATTTTGTTTTATTTCTCGTTAAAATATGACTGAGAACTAACATATAGCATTGACAACAACGCAGGAATGTTTACAACAAATCAATGACAATACAACTATCAAAAACACATGGCTTCCTATGTTCACAAGCAAACCTTGCATTTTTTCATGTTATTTTGTATGACTTAATTCAGCCGTTCATTCATGTATTCATCAATACATTCCATTTATTCGCAAACGAAGATTTCTTGAATGTCTCTCTTCACAGTTACAACAACACGCGCATTCTTCAAATTCTGATGGCGTTGTTTGTATTCGCGTTCCTCATCGCGATACTTGATTTAGGAAGCCTCGAAATACATGAAGTCCTGAAAATACACAGAGAGACAAATATCTAAAACATATATGCGTCGCGTTCTGGGAAAACTGGGCTTAATGCATGTGCGTAAAATGTCGTCCCAGATTAACCTGTGCAGTTCGCATAGGCTAAACAGAGACGACACCTTCCGCCTAAAGTGGATGTCCGATAAGAAGAGACTTCCTTTAAACGACACATACCATAAAAGCGGGAAGTGCCGTTGCTGATTAGCCTGTGAGGACTGTATAGGCTAATCTGGGACGATACTTAACGCATATGCAATTAAGCCTAGTTTTCCCAGAACGTGACTCATATTATACAAATAACACATTGAAATGATAAAACAATCACAGTCGTAATCGAACGTGCATGTTATTACAAAATACGCTGCCGTTCATCATTTGAGCCATTTGCAATAATATTGAAAATTTGACTAAACAAATTCTGATCTGAGCNAATGACCGCTTGTACCTCGTCTACGAATGATCAAGACTGGCATGAACTGACAAAGTTCATAATGAGCCCCGCTCTGTGAAAAGGACGTTTAATGCATATGCGTAAAGTTTCGTACCAATCCGCACAGGCTTTTCAGGGACGACACTTTCCATTTGTATTGTATTTTTCGTTTAAAGGAAGGCTCTTGTCGAAAGTTAAGTAAATGCGGAGATTGTCGTCCCTGCATAGCTTGTGCGAACTGCACAGACAAATCTGGGACGATACTTTACGCACATGCATTCTTTTCATAGAGCGTGACTCATAAGCACATGGATTAATACATTTAGCACTTCACGAAATAATAACAACACAACTACTCACCCTTAGATTAGTAATGTATCAAATTTAGAGCGCGGTGTGGGATCTTGATTTCTAAGGAATAAGGTAGTCATAGTTTGTTACCAAGAAATATTAACTTACATTGATACACCATCAAGCCACCGCTGCATTAATAATTACTTTTGCTGCACGTATCCGACCTTGGTACCCACGGGCGCCTCAACGGAGATCAGATGGGAGCAGCCTCCTATGCATGCGCACCAGCAATTTCCCATGCAGCAGCGGGGCTCCCTCTCCAAACGTATCACTTCCTGAGATTGGTACCCGAACATAGTATTTAGGATATGTAGATAGGAGCCTTATTCTGGGAAAACTGGACGTAATGCAAGTGCGTAAAGTGTCATCCCAGATTAGCATGTGCAGACCGCACAGGCTAATCAGGGGCAACACGTTCTATCAAAAATGAATTTATACTTAGAAGAGACTTCTTTGAAACGAAACAAAAAACATAACAGCGGAAAGTGCTGTCCCTGATTAGCCTGTGTGGACTACACAGGCTTATCACAGGCTTATCTGGGACGACACTTACCACACATTCATTCAGCCCAGTTTTCCCAGAAAAATATTAGGTCATAACTAGCATCGCAACGCAAAAAGGGCCTGGGAAAAACACTAGCCATGCTAGATGAGTTTGCCTGTCCGATCGATAACCCGAATACGGCTGTACACGCTTATTAAAATGCTTAAAGTCATATTTAATTCGTAAAATAATATGTTCCTAAACAGAAATGGGTTAAAATACAATCTTACGTCAAAACCAAATATTTTGGAATTATGTGTGCATTTTTAACGCAGTCCAATGAGGAAACAAAATACAATTATAAATCGTAGACAGATAAATAAGAATGTTTATCGTTAATGGTATGACGAAATGATTCGTAGTCGAAATAGATGCTGTGCGTTTCTTCAAAGCTACAGTATAATTACCTCCCTTGGTTTTACATTTGCCACGTAAACAATATGAAATTGTAATTTGTAATTCATAACGTAAGTTAATTGGCTGGTTACAAGTAATTTATTATGCATAGGTACATCATTTGATATTTTAGGAATTTTTCTATCAAAATCCTTGTATTCAGCTAGTTTATGTGTAAGTGAAGGAGAAATGCTGATCGGTAATCTCTATTGAGTGCGAAGGGAATTCTGAAACGTCGGCAGTTTCCGGATCGTGCATTTCCGTTTGCTAGGTGGCGCTCTGTTCGCCAGTATATATTAAAGCTTGCAGATCGGCAAGCCGGTCAGCTCGGTCAGCAGCTGGAGCGTGCTCGTCGCGACCGAGGCGAGAGTCGCCCGCAGAAGATCTTCTCACCTGTACATATTTCCTTATAGAGGGGAACCTCTGCGGGTGGCTCTGCTAATCCAGCTCACCCTCGAGCCGGACGTCTTCTCTACTCTGCTACACTTCGCTGTCTCACTGAACATGATGACGGTTGTCCCCAAGCGGAATTTTTGTCCGTAGGGGATCATTAACCTGGTCTAGGAGTTTTCCAGGGTCGAGTTCACCGTTCGTTCGCTGTCCTTTAGAACGTAATGATCGGGAGTTTACCAAACCTAGTATTGTTTACGAAGATGTATGGACGAGCTGGTCATCACCATACATCGCCCTTGTAGCGAGAAGGGGACAGCGGGACTCTGGTTAACCAGAGTAGAAGACGGACGGGGCGGACCTGGAGAAATCCAGGACATCGAGGGGGTGGCCTTAAAGAGGGGACCCGGGGGCGGTACTCAGTGGGCTCAACGCACTGGGGAAACCGTCTCGGGCATGAAGACGACAGCCGGTGACGACTAGAGTGGCCATAAGGGCAGAGCGGTGAGCTTGAACTCCCTTGGCGGAGGGGTTCAGACAGGATTTTGATTGTCTTGAAATTGTCATTTTTTTTATTATTTTTTTTACCAGTGCACATTAAGGTCTCATTGGCCACCGTGCACTGGTCTATTTGGATCTAAATGATATCTTTGGCGAAAACCCGGAAGCCGGGGTAAATTTGACCTACTTTGGCTAAAAATAAATCTTTTTCCCCTGAAAGGTCACAGGGGCAGGTGTATACATGGAGTTGTCGTAAAGACGCTGGAGCACCTGTAAATAAATCTCAAATAAAAAAAAAGGGCAAGCCGGTCAGTTCTCCTGTGGATGCGAGCGGGACAATATCTGAAGAAAAGGTACGATACTCTGCAGAACAGTGCTCTGAAGCATTTGGGTAAATAAGTTGACTTCGAACGGTGATGCCCGGGCTTCAGAATTCCTGATGTATGGTTAGAGGGTCTTCAGAGGGTTGGAGAATACGGATGCCGTACAAGGCAGTGGCAGAAGCTTAACCTAAGGCCTTGGGGTGACGAAGAGCCAGTGGATTCGCGGAAGCCAGTAGCTTCATGGAAGCCGGAGGGTTCGTTGAAGGCATCGGTCCCGTCTTTGGTCGCATTGTATATATCTGAAGCGACTCGATTATTTTAAGTTTATAATCAAAAGGCAGGTAGCCTAAGGAAAATTATTAATTACACTGTATATTGTACCCAATGAAATAGTTAGCCTTCCGAGGACTTCTGAAGGCACATCGTATGTTTGAGGTCGCGCACACAGCGCTCGGTGGCGGCCTCAGGAAGTCGGCGGCTCGCGCTACAATGGTTTACTCATTAAATGTCTCAAACATATTTTGTTAGTCATGTTTGACACAAAAAAACTGATCAAAGATCAAATTGTTCATGTGGAAAGGAATCAGGAATGAAGTTTTAAAGGACTGTAGGTATGTTCTGCTGGACTGAAGATATACATGGAAGGGTTGTCTGTATGTTCTGTATGAAGTTGTTATGTTCTGGATGAATGTATTCATGTTCGATATGATGTTCCTATTTCTTGAGGGCAGTAATCATGTTTGGTATGATTATGTCATGTTCTTGAGGACTGTATTCATGTTCGGTATGAATTGACATGTTCTTGAGCACTGTATTGATGTTAGGTATGATGCTTATATGTTCTTGACAACTGTCTTCATGTTCGGTATAAAGGTCATATGCTCTGGGGTAGTGTATTCATGTTCGGTATGATGTTCTACTTTTATGTAGGACTGTATTTATATTCGGTATGGTGTTTGTTATGTTCTTGAGGACTGTATTCATGTTCGATGAGATGTTTGAATGTTTTTTAGGACTGTATACTTGTAGGTATGATGCGCTCATGTCTCGACAACTGTTTTCACGTTTGTTACGATGTTGTTATGTTCTTGGGGACTGAATTCATGTTCGGTAAAAAAAATCATGGTCTTGAGGATTATATTCATGTTCGGTATGATGTTCTTATGTTCTGGGGGGACTGTTTTCATGTTCGGTATAATATTGTATGTTCTTGAGGACTGTATTCATGTTCGGTATAATGTCCCTATGTTCTGTGGGACTGTATTCATGTTCTGTATGATATTCTTATGTTCTGGGCGACTGTATTCATGTTCGGTATGATGTTCTTATGTTCTGGGGACCTGTATTCATGTTCGGTATGATGTTTTATGTTCTAGAGGACTGACTTCATGATCGGTATGTTGTTGTTATTTTCTGGGGAACTATTGTTATATTTGTGATGACTGCATTTAAAAACGATCTATCGAACAAACAGAAACTGTATGAGCAAAACGAATGTGGCAAGGACTGCAATCTCACCATGTTATTGTTGTCGTAGATGTGCATCGTAAAGGCCCTGTTGGCGTTACAACAACTTCGCTGACACACAGTAGACTCTGTGGAATAAATATGAGCATCGCTCTGTAAAAAGGGGGTTTAAAAGCATGTGCGTTAAGTGTCATCCCAGATTAGCCTGTGCAGTCTGCACAGGCTAATCGAGACGACACTTTCCGCCCAAACTGATTTTTTGCTAAGATGAGACTTTCTTTAAACGAAAAATATCATAAAAGAAGAAAGTGTTGTCTCTGATGAGCCTGTGCGGACCGCACAGGCTAATCTAGGACGACACTTTACGCAAATCCATGAAACCCCCTTTTCTCAGAGCTAGGCTATTATGGAAATAAAATACTAAAACTCTGGCATATATTATGTTGTATGTAAATTACGAGCATATAAACATATATGAGCACCGCTCTGGGAAAACCGGGTTCAATGTAAGTGCGTTAAGTGCCGTCCCATATTAAAATAAGGGACGACACTTTCCACTTTTATTGTACGTTTCTTTTAAACGAAGTCTCTTATGGAGGAAAATCCAGTTTTGGCGGAAATTGTCGTCGCTAATAAGCCTGTGCGCACTGCACGGGATAATATAAGACGAACCTTTACGCACACCCATCAAATCCGGTTTTCCCAGAGCGAGGCATATATGTAACTGTAAAATAATACATGGTGCTATAACGATACTGAACTTTATTTTGAAAAGACAGTGAACTACATTAAAATTTAGCCCACGAACTTCAATCTCACGCTGGATCACAGGTAAACCAGCAATGTACGCGTGTAGTATCACCTTATTTGTTTCATTAAATGGACGGGTACACAAAAGATCACAGAGAACATATTTTAAACAATGTGTTAAGAGATGTGATAAGGTGACATTTCAAACTTAGGTCATGGCATATTTTTAAGAACAGAACAGAACAGAACAGAACAGAACAGAACAGAACATAACGTTATTAGACATAAACTTTAAAGTTGCTAGTGTTAAACAAAATGATTATACAAAAAACATAAATACATGAATATAGTAAGTCGTTTTTGCAGACATTTTCTAATCAAGTAATGGATGAACTTAACAGATATTTAACCCTTTGAGCGCTGGAACCGGATTTTGAAGGCCTTTGCAAACAGTTTGGATCCAGATGAGACGCCACAGAACGTGGCGTTTCATCAGGATCCAAACTGTTTTGCTATTTAGAAATTATTCTTTGATTTTTTTTTTGTAGGAAATGCTAATTTTAGAAATTTAGCAGACAACATTTTAGCAGACGACAAATTTCCCAGCATGCAAAGGGTTGAATAAAACTCATTTTTATCTCGCATGTAAAAAGAGCCTCAAGCTTTATATGGAACCGTGTGTGTATGTCGTTGTAATCGAAAGAATAAAACAATAATTTTTAAGAACACAAAATAATACAATTTGAATCCGAATCAGTTAACATTTTTATAACACACATACACTACCAAATTGTATTTATACTTTTTGTGTATGCAACAACTATATTTTTAAGTGGATCTCTAGTTAGCACATGGTAATCTTACAATCAGAGGTTTGAAGTGTTCATTTCAAAAGGTTCAATGATTTGACGAATGTGATCAACAACTTCTTATAAATTTAAAGCAAGCATAGGCATAATTCATATGAGCCTCGCTCTGGGAAAACGGGGTTTAAATCATGTGCATGTGCGTACAGTGTTGTCCAAGATAAGCATGTGCAGTCCGTACAGGTTAATCAGTGACGACACTCACCGCCTTAACTGGATTTTTTTTTTCTAAAAAGAATTCCTTTTAACGACAAAAAAAAAAGAAAAAAGAGGAAAGTGTCGTTCCTGATTAGCCTGTGTGGACAGGACTACATAGGTTAATTTGGGTCGACACTTGACGCACATGCATTAAGCCCCGTTTTCTCATAACGAGGCTGAAATACTTGCCTTCTTGCGCACGGTAAACCTGCTGACCGTCGTTGTTCAAGATGCGATATTTGTTCTCGAATATTAAGCTTGGATTGACAACTGGAAAGGAAACAACAGAATTATGCATCAATCGAAAAAATGCTATGTGGGAATATGTGTATATACATATATGATATATAATAATTAAATACGGGTCTTGCACGTTAACAAATATATTCATATGTATTTGATGGTGTATGTTATTATTATATTAAAAACAAACCACTAGCTGATACATATTTTTAAATGTTTTTTTTTTTGTTTTCATCCTAATTTTATTGAAAAAAAAACATGTTATTGACATTAATTACATAAAAAAACAAGTGATGTGTTTTTGAAACACTATGTCCCCTTTTGGGCGATTTTGATCCATATATTTGACCTCGAAGGATAACCTTGACCTTGACCTTTCACCACTAAAAATGTGCAACTCCATGAAATACACATGCATGCCAAATATCAAGTTGCTATCTTCAATATTGCAAAAGTTATGGCCAAATGTTAAAGTTTGTGCAAACCAATAAACCAACAGACAGGGCAAAAACAATATGTCCCCCGGTATAGACTGGTGGACATAAAAAAACTAATATGTCTAATATACTAACCGTAACTAACGTGCCATTGTGGGAAAACTGGATTTAATGCATGTGCGTAGAGTGTCGTTCCAGATTATATTGTGCAGTCCGCACAGGTTAATCAAGGACAACACTTTCCGCTTATTTATTTGTTTTCGTTTTGTGGGAGACTCTTTTCAGCAAAAAATCGAGTTAAGGCGGAAAGTGTCGTCCCTAATTGGCCCGTACGAACTTCACATGCTAATTTGGGAACGACACTTTACGCAATCCATGAATCCCAGTTTTCACATAACGAGACTCTTCTCTCTATCACAAGCCTTACTCTCCATATAGTTGATCTCTTCTTTGAGGAGTATCTTGTCTAAGGTGGTCAGGTACTCCAGTCCCGGTGGACACCCGCTTTTTCCCGACGGTTTGAGCATCCACACAACTGGAGGAGGCTGGTTGTTCATGGCTGCAGCCATGGCTGCAAAAAATATACGAGCCTCGCACTGGTAAATCTGGGTTTTATGCACGTGCGTAATGTGTCTTCCAAGATTAGCATGTGCAGTCCGCACAGGCTAATCAGGGACGACACTTTCCGCTTTTATTGATTGTTTCTTTTTAAAGGAGGTCTCTTCTGAACGAAAATCCTGTGTAAGCGGACAATTTCGTCCTTGATTAGCCTGTGCGGACTGCACAATGCTAATCTGAGACTACTCTAAATGCACATGCATTAAGTCCGATTTTCCCAGAGCGAGGCTCATATGAAAGCCGGTTTACAGATTATAAGGGAAAGATACAAGAACGTGTGACCAGTCAAGAACACACGCCATTTTTTTAGAAACTTTTAACAAACTTACTTTTATCTGCGTGTTCGCAACTTTAACATGATGAGTAAGTGGAAGTTATGGCCTATCGTTTGGTTCATATCCTAGCCGTATGAGTTTGTCTGCACCGTGCTTGCTCCTACCACCGTAAAATATGGTAAAATAATTCAATATATTACGACTTCGTCATACTACGCCTAGTGTCGGGTTTCGGGGGACGGAGTGTGCGAGTAAATGCGAGATTCGGCTGTAGATTAATATTGACGAATCTTGACTTAAACCCTGATTGTAACCTCAAATGTTATGCAACATGAACTTAAATCTTAATTATAAGCGCCATGCTTCAAATGTAAATGCACATCGAAGAGTAAACATGGACCACGTTCTGAGAAAAAGGCTCAATGCATGTGCGTAAAGTGTCGTCCCAGATTAGCCTGTGCAGTCCGCAAAGGCTTATCAGGGACGAAAGTTTCGCCTAAACTGGATTTTCGTTAAGATGAGACTTCCAATAAACGAAAAATTATTTAAATTCCAAAAGCGGAAACTGTCGTCCCCGATTAGCATGTGCGGACGGCACAGGTTACTCCGGGAAGACACTTAACGCATACGCATTAAATCCACGTTTCCCAGAACAAGGCTCAAATGCTTACCCATAGCTCCCGGCTGATTCATGACGACGAAGCCGCCGACCGGCTGCATTTGCATTATGGGCTGGCCATACGGGTCTTGTCCAACTGAAACAGAAGACATAATACAGTCAGCAGTGCAACAAACACCACCCGCTCAACTATCTTAAAGGGACTTGTTCACAGATTTTTGCATGTTTGGAAGTTTGTCATTAAATGCTTTAAATTGATAAATGTAAACATCGGAACTAAAGAGCTCCAGTATAAACAAAAATAAAATTAAAGAAAGAAAGAAAGAAAAAAAGTTAGCCACACCTGGGCTCGAACAACTGATCAATATTACTGTTTCCTTAACAAAAAAACATAACTACATCGAAAATTTGCAGATCTGAAACAATATTTTTCAATTTTGTCAATTTATCAAAACGTGAACAAGTCCCTTTAAAAACAGATCACAAACAGCTGTATTTACGAAAACTTGATTGAACATTCGTGAAATAAGTAAACATGATTGGCGTAATTTGCTTTAAGTCTGATGGTACATGTGATTGCAGTACACCCGTGTCATTAGTTAGTAAGTAATTATTTAATTCAAGTGGCATGTGCAAACATATATAGAGATAACAACAGACAAATACAAAAAGGCGTGCACCCGGCCCAAACGGGCCTATAAGTCACATAATATATGATAAAACATGCAGAATGAAAACAGTAAGCGATTCAATGGACAGTTACATAGTCCGTATATCAAGAATTATCGACATGGTCATATCACAAATTCAAACGTCAATCAAGATAGTCTTCACTGTAATTAGGCAAAATATCTGTGCTTAATTGTCATCAAGTAAAGTAAATGAATATATTCCTAATAAATCACGTTCCATTATAAATCAAAACTTTTGGGTTGAATCAAAACTCATACTTCAATGTATATGTAGTGATCAAACTAATCAACCTTTTACGAAAGTTCAAACTACAAGGGTTAAACATGAAAACAAACTGATATGTATTGTATTATTTAAATAAAAGTGTATTCTTAAGCGAAACGAAAGAGCATTATGTGCATAAGCCCTATGATTAAACATTATGGTATGTCTCGAGTGTACCGGTTTGTCGTATTTAAAAAAGACACGCCATTGCTAAACGATTTACATCGGCGTAGTTAAAATGAAAACGTATTACAGGTTTGTGTAATCGTTCACATCGCATCAGTAACTCCAACACAATGAAAATATATTTCATGTCCCAGTAGAAAAATAAGACATGCAGACATTTGTTTTCAAATCGGTTGTAAAAGTGACAAACACTTATCTTTTAAACAAATATTAATAATATGAGACTCGTTCTGTGAAAACTGGGCTCTATGCATGTGCGTAGTGTCGTCCCATATTAGCCTGTGCAGTCCGCTAAGGCTAATCAGGGACAACACTTTCTTCTTTATGGAATTATTCGCTTAAAGAAAGTTCCTTCTTAGCGAAAATCCATTTTAGGCGGAAAGTATAGTCCCTGCTTAACCTGTGCGTAAAGCACAGGTTTATTGTGTTCGACACTATCCGCAAATGCATTAAGCCCAGTTTTCCCAGAACGAGGCTCGTTTGTAAGAATTGCCTACCTCTCGCCATTCAAGGGTAGTTCTCCAATTTGCAGCAGAATAAAATGACCGGCGCAACCTAAAAAAGTTTCACAAACAGTGGTTGCCATAATAACAATTTGGTATTTAATATTATACATACTACTACGGAAATACACCCGTAGATACAATCAATTTGATATCGAAAATTTACCGAACGCTACCTCAACATGTATATGCTACTAGACATGTGTTTTTCAACGCTACGCTTCATAACAGTACAAGAAACTACATGGCAACAATGAAAAAGTTAATTATATATTTTATAATTTTCTAATGTACAAACCGTCTGTATACAATCCAAATTAAACAACTTATTAAATATGCGGACAGAAACACCACTTGTGTGACTTAACATGAAAATGACGTAGTATTGGTAATCCTCTCCTATTACCGATATGTATTGATTATAAGGATTAGTATGAATACAGTTAAACCAGACTTTTTCAGTTTAGAAACAATGTACAGTAATCCAATACTTTAAATATTAGCCTATATTCGATCTGATCGCCATTGCAAAAACCATTTGTGTCCAAATACGAACTAGTAGGCATCGTAAAAAGGCTTACATAAAAATGAGTCGCGCTCTGAGAAAAAGGGGTTAAATGCATGTACGTAAAGTGTCGTCCCAGATTAGCCTGTGTAGTCCGCACAGGCTAATCAGGGACGACACTTTCCGCTTGCATTGTATTTTTCGTTT
>VMBQ01013869.1:3870-16714 GCA_007657795.1 Dreissena rostriformis | reverse complement strand
TAATGGATTGAGTCGGAAAACAATTATTTGCTGTGGCCAATATGTATCCTGCTGAATAGTAAACATTTGAGATGGCACAGTTTTATTCAGTAAATTGCTGCAGCCATACAGGTGCAGTTGGTTTTTAGAAATTCTTTCGTTCTAGATTACGGAATCAAACACAAAACAGGTAATGTTATACATTGATACTGTTAATATATGGATGTTTGGTGTCATGTAATGCACCATGATACACATAATTAACCGGATGCAACTCCTTATTGTTATTAAATTTCAGTCATGACGATGTTTCAAATGATTATGTGCCTAAGTGTCTCTTTCCCAGTCTATCTGAGTCATTTCATCAATCCTCTTTTAAATCTCATTGGTNCTTCAAATTAATACTGAACATCTCTTATGACAACACGGTTTATCTCGAACATCCATGTACACATTGCCCACCCCGGGGCCCCAACAACATAGGCCTTGCCCACCCAAAGTTGCCTTTTAATATAACATCTATGCGGCGTGGGGATACGCGTCGGCCTTTTATTTTATAAAACATCCCCGCTCATATTCCTATTTTGGTTTAAGATTTAGCTAATACAATGTTGACATTGAAATCGTATATACACGCTGTAAACATCAGCACAGAACTGTAGTCAAGGCAACAAATTACAAGCAACTTCCTAATAGTGTACACATCTAATGAATGCGTTTTGACTGGCATATGAAACGTATTTAACCCATTTGTGCTTAGTGGACTCTCCCATCCTTCTAAAAGGATCAATTTATTTCCAAAATTAGGGATGTCTAGTATATTTATTTCTATATTTAGAATATTTCTTACAGAAATTCCTTAGTAAACAGCGCAGACCCTGATGAGACGCCGCATCATGCGGATGCTCATCTGGGTCTACGCTGTTTGCCAAGGCCTTTTTTCTAGATGCTAGGCATAAATGGGTTAATGACTCCATATGAACAAGGATTTATATCTTGACCTAAGAGGTCATTTTTCACCACTTACATCTTTCATTTAGGGCGTTTAAGGATGAACGATCGTTACAGTACTTTATTTTTTTGTCGTTAAACCTAAAACAAACTTCATGTCACTTGCATGCGGACTGGTTGGCAATAGCACTGTTTACAGTAACGCAAAACGTATGCAAAAACGCAGGTGTTCAGTCAATAAATCGATAAGAAATTCCTAAATAAACATTAAAACACCGAACAAAAACAGAATAGAAAAGAACAGAACAGATTAGTTAATTTTGACTTAAGCATTACGCTCATCATCATTAAAACTCATAAACAATAATAGCATGCGTTTGAAGTAAATACAAACCTACCGGTACATCATTTTTGAAGAAAGATCAATTTACAGAAACAAGAAATAAACATGTTTCGTGAGAATGTCACATGGCTGAAGTAAATACAAAGTGGTCACATGTTGTCAAACGTAGTTAAATAATTATTAGAATTATTACATTGTTCTGTACCTATGTTCTTAAGTGAAAAATATAATTATATTTAGCTAATTTGTAACATATTTTATAGTAATTTAAAGCATTTTAAACTAAAGATGGCTAGTTTTATTAGCATTTTTTTTGTTAGAGCTATTAAGTAGTTTGATAAACTTGAACATGTTTGGACGGACTTTTTAATACGTTGGAATCAATGTGTTTCTAACATCAGCATAATAGGGGCATTTCAGAACAATGTTATATTCATCCTCGATATCTTTTAGGTTGCATAAAACACCTTTGCGTTGGTCTCTGGTCTCTGACAATGTTCTGGTATCTTCCCATTTCTATAGATAATTGTGACAACAAACGTTATTGACCAAGTGCACTTCTGTGATGTTCGCCGAAAAATATTCTGAACGATGAGACTGGCAAGCAAACTTGTCTGTTTATTTTCATATTAAAAATGGTTAAAAATTGTAAAATAACTTGTTAGGCGGCAACGTCTATGTACACTTTCTACATCGGAGTAAGCTACGACCTGCGTTTCGTGAGTGGTTGTTACACTGGCCAGAAATTACTACCACTCAAAGTTTGGCGACTAAGTAAACTATTGATCAAGTGGGACGCGTCCGTCTGGTTTTCATTACAGCTCTCTGTATGTTCAAGGATAGAACTTTAAATGATGGCGTCTGATTTGAGTTCCCAATTCACGTGGCGTTTATACCAGAAGGTTTCGAAGGGCGGAGGGAATGTGCTGATTTCACCTCACAGCGTAGGCTCAGCGCAGATGTTAGCATGCATAGGGTCTCGGGGGAACACCGAAAAGAAGATCGGCAAAACCTTGAGTTTCCCGGAAAACAACCCTGCGAAATGGCACGTGGCGTTTAGTAAAAAGAACGCGCAGCTGAAGCAAACAAGGGACACCGGCGACGGGGTTATTGTCAATATTGCAAACAAGATGTTCGCTAGACTCAATCTAGATGTTTTGGAAAGATTCTTCAAATATGCAGACGAATAGCTAGGAGAATTAGCATAACAATCTTGCAAATCTGTAAGCAAGCATGAAAGTTTGCATGAACACTCAGTTTGATATTCACTTTTGATAGAAATCGTTAGCCACTAAAAAATTCAAGATGGCGGCCATTTTTAAGATGGCTGCCATTTCCGATTCAATCTATACAGCCATGTTGAGTATATCTTAAGCAACTGTGCGTAAAAATTGTGCAAATCTTCAATTTAGCATGACATTTGATATACATGTAAACACTAAGTTTGATACACACTTTTGATAAAATCCTTCAGTTAATCAAAAATTCAAGATGGCGTCCAGTTACAAGATGGCCGCCATTTCTGGTCTCAATTAATGTGAACAAGTTGAGCAGCTTACATAATTATGGAACATAATCTAGAAAATCAGTAAGGACACATGCAATTTGGTATAAAAACTCAGTTTGATGTGCGTTTTTAATCAAACCTTTGAGCCTCCCGAAGATAGAAGATGGCGTCGATTTTGTTTCAAGATGGCAGCACTTTCCGGTCTCAGTTTTGAAGTCCAAGTTGGGTTTATCTTAAACTAGTAGTATTTGGGTATTTTAGACATGAGTATTAGTATATGAGAAAAATCAACGCTTGAGGAGCTTAGAGTAATATATATAACATTTTAAACTACCGAATGTTTACTTTTGATACAATTATTCGAGAAGGCGCTCGACATACTGATTGTAAGGTAATCCCCAAATAGTGTGCATATATGTCTGTACGACACCACATAGGACACATTGTTTTACTAATAATCACACACGAACTATTATTACAATCGGCTAGAGTACGCTAACTTCTACATAATGTTTGTATGCAATACATTTTAAATGTTGTAATATTTTAATACTAAAGAAAGGTTACGTAAGTTTACATTAAAACCATGAACCTAACCCGACAAACACACGAACGAACGACCAACATTTCCTAATATTTCTTTGCTAATCAGATCATACGGAAAACACTCGGTATTGTATTTGTCAGTATGGTATAATAAAACATACAAATACAAGTTTCTGAATCGGTTTTTATACTATAATTTTTACGTACCCGTGTGTCACAGCAGTTAACATAGTACCGAACAAAGTAATTATTAAAAGATAGTTGTTTAAGCTGTAACTGCACAAGATTCTGTGAGTCAAATAAAGTTTTTACTCAGCTTGAATTAACACATTATTGACTAATGGTAGGACATTGAATGTGACCAAAACTCCTACAAAACAAACACACAGGCCATATCAAAAACTAATAAACAAGTATAATAAAGCATAGCCGAGTAATATTCTTTTCATAAATAACTTTCTTTAACAATAATTTGGCACACCTCCATTTACATAACCGTTTTGAAAAGTCACTATAAAATGACGAATAATAAATTCTACTAACCAAAAGCGATTAATGCTTACATTATATTTTGAAATTAATTAATTGTATTTTTGGAAAATCCTTGTTAACCTTTTGCGTAGTTCGTGAAAAAATATGCTTGTTTTTTTAATGTATAACTAAGTGAAAGGTTACGTTAGTTGAATAATTCGCATAGTGAACTAATTGGAAAGTATATGTCTCTTAGGAATGTTGTCATTCAAAAATGGAACATTAACCATGCAAAAATCTAATGGATTGAGTCGGAAAACAATTATTTGCTGTGGCCAATATGTATCCTGCTGAATAGTAAACATTTGAGATGTCACAGTGTTATTCAGTAAATTGCTGCAGCCATACAGGTGCAGTTGGTTTTTAGAAATCCTTTTACGCACATCCTGCTCTGATTACATTTATTAGTTCTAGATTACGGAATAAAACACAAAACAGGTAATGTTATACATTGATACTGTTAATATATGGATGTTTGGTGACATGTAATGCAACATGATACACATAATTAACCGGATGCAACTCCTTAACTTGTTATTTAATTTCAGTCATGACGATGTTTTAAATGATTATGTGCCTAAGTGTCTCTTTCCCAGTCTATCTGAGTCATTTCATCAATCCTCTTTTAAATCTCATTGGTTCAGTGTGGCATGATGGCTATATGTTATCTTATTTTATACGCTGGTATGGAAAATGTTAGTGTTATGATAACCCTCTGAACAGAGCAGAAGGCTGTTTTAATAGGAATTGCAGATGGGGGCAATATCAAGGTGAGACATAAAATAGTATGACATGAAAGACCCAAGTCCCATGTTAATGGTCACAATACAGATTGGGGAAAGTTCTTCCTTTATTTAGTATTCCCTTGTAATGTCTATTCTTTATATGCACATTTTAAGCAAGTTATTACATTTTTTTCCACACAATCATTGTTCTGATGAATGGAAAGGGTACTTACATTTACATAATATTATGTTTCATGTCATTGAATTTACATGTTCTAAATATACTTACATTAAGTATTGAATATATGTGAACTACATAACCCATTTCAAGAGATTAATCATGCACATAAAACGATATTCATGTTGCCATAAATATATACAAGATGAAACTTAAGCTTCTCGAGCTGGAGACAACCTTCTTGTATCTTGTTGACGTACCTCTCATCGCTGAAAGCCTCTGCAGGCTAAAGGCAAAACAATATGAAACAGTGTAAAGGATATGACGATATTTGGTAGGTATCTGTCGACGCGCTATTTCATGGTTATGATCACTTATAGTAATAGCGCTAGTCCATTTGTATGTAAGATATAGTATTCAATTAAAAGCACGTGTTATACGATTTAACACACACATCTGTTTAAACGGCTTGTTACTTACCTCGTAAGATGAGCCTCAGAACAAAGGTTGAACGTCATCAAATTTACCAAAACAAACGATTTGATTCCAAGATGTAGTACATTTTAGACAAAAAGCAACAAAGACAGCACAAAAAACGTATTTTACGAAAATAAAATTCAAGTGCTCATGACGCCATGATTAAAACGTAAAACGTTGAACATAATGTTCATCCCCGATAAAACTGCAGAGTCGTAGAAAAAACAGACACCTTTATTGCGTTAATTTAGAATGTTGATTTCAATGTGGTATTACATGTCACTATGTGGTTTTGGATTTCGGATTCTTATCGCATGTAGATATCATCTGTTTCAATACGACAGTATATTACGCTCCGACTTCCTACGAATTACCTATAAATCCATTATAAGCACACCCATGACGTGTACGACGCTCCTCAGCCAACGTTATACCAATAAGTCCATAATAAGCGCACCCCTGGTATGCTATATAATCAACATGTTTTAAAACAGTTGTTCACAATTATTATGCAAATTGCGACAATTTCGATACAAATGTACAATATTTCACATCTAAATGTCAAAGAAGAATAAATTGTATCTTTTAAACATTCTTAACAACAAAGCATCCTAAATGATGTTTTTTTTTCATTTGTCTCCGAGTGCAAATACCTCGATTTTCAAGAAAAATTGTATAAAAAATTATGCGGCCGCCATTTTGGAAAAAATGGCCGCCATGTTATTTTTTTTGGTGGCTAACGGGTTTTTTGGAAAGAGCACATATTAAGGTATATTCATGGAAAGTTTGGTGCTTGCTTACAAGTTTGCAAGATTTTGCTCATAAATGGACCTAAATCCCTAAGCTAGAACTCTACAAGTCTGGAACCGAGCCTATGGATTTTGCGATGAAACCAAACGAAGCCCGCCTCGCGATTAACAAATGGGTCGAAGAGCAGACGAATAATAAAATTAAGGATCTACATTCGGGGGAGATAATAACCGCTTCGACGATCCTCGTATTGGCAAATGCGGTGTATTTCAAGGGAAAGTGGGATAAACCATTTGAAGCGTCGAATACGCAGTCGGTTGAATTCCATAAAACGGCAACGGAAAGTGTGAAAGTTGATATGATGAGAAAAAAGATAGATTTGAGATATATGAAAGACAAGGCTTTGAAATGTAGCGCTGTAGAAATACCATACCAAAACCGAACTGTTACCATGACAATTATCCGACCCGACTCAGTAGATGTACTTCCAAAGCTGGAACGGAATCTGAGCGCAGAAAAACTCGCGAAATTAATTGAAACGGCTCGTACGGAATGGAAATCGAGAGTCGACCTTGGCCTTACGAAAGTTAAGTTTACGGACACTACCGATCTTTCCCGAACTCTTCCGGAACTCGGCGTAACCGACTTATTTGATCCGTGTTTCGTCGACTTAAGTAGGATGACGAGCGTTAAAGACGTGGCATTCAGTCACGTCGTACATAAGGCGTTCGTCGACGTCAACGAAGAGGGAACGGAAGCGGCAGCGGCGACGGCGATGATTTCGAGTAGAAAAAGGATTAAGGAAATCCCCTTTATCTGCGACCGTCCTTTCTTGTTTCTCATCACCAGCTTGGCCGTCTTGTTCATTGGTCGCTACAACACGCCGTTGTCACATTAACCCATTTATGCCTAGTGGACTCTCCCATCCTTCTAAATTGGATCAATTTATTTTCAAAATTAGGGATGTTTAGTACATTTATTTCTATATTTAGAATATTTCTTACAGAAGTCCTTTAAGCAATCAGCGCAGACCCTGATGAGACGCCGCATCATGCGGCGTCTCATCTGGGTCTACGCTGTTTGCCATGGCATTTTTTCTAGACGCTAGGCATAAATGTGTTAAACAATTTCGTTGCTGAGGTCTGCATCTTTTGACTGTAATTTGTATATTATACTCATCTAAAAAATAGAGAACGACTCTACTAGCGGCAGCGGATACGCTTGTGATGAAAAAAACATACGTAACCACGATTATTGTAAAGATATGTTTGAAGTTTTAAATAGACAAACTAATCAGAATAGATTCTTATATAAACCATTAATATCAAACTTACATGTCCATTCACATTTATTCAAACGTTCAACAAGTGTACGTATTCAAAGTTTTGTTTTGGATATACGTTTTATACATATATGTCCTGTTATATTTTGCATGCTTGCTTTATATACGAACTTACTGCATTTGTACTTTCATATTAGGTTACCATTGTGTATTTAACGCTTTTATCATTTGTAATTACATATATTGTTCAAATAGTGTATGTGTTGATATTAATCGCATGTGTGTTTGCAGTTGAAGGTTATGTTTCACATCGCGGAAATAATAAATACATAATTGATGGAAGCATGCGTAGAACGTTGTGTCTGTGTGTCAACTGGGCATAATGCTTGTGCGTAAAGTGTCGTCCCAGATTAGCCTGTGTAGTCCGCACAGGCTAATCAGGGACGACACTTTCCGCCTTAATTGGATTTTTGCTAAGAAGAGACTTCATTGAAACGAAAAATGACATTAGGGCGGAAAGTGTCGTCCCTGATTAGCCTGTGCGGATGGCACAGGCTAATCTGGGACGACACTTTACGCACAAGCATTATGCCCAGTTTTCTCAGAACACGACGCATACTGTCATCACCGTGCTGTGTATGAGTTATCAAGTGCCTAATGTTCAAACTAAGTGTCTTCATCGAATACCTTAATTTCTACGAAAACTATTCACTTAAGGTAAAAGTACACTTAATTAGTTTGTACCTCTCCCGGTGCGAAATTAGCGGTTATTTCTAAAGATTGTTTTCCTCTTCTGATAGAAAAGCGATTTAGCATTCGCAGACATGTCTTTGTGGATATTTCCTTTATCGTATGTGTATCTGCAACATGTTGATGCATTTCTTTTGTTACCACAATGACGATCGATTTTTGGGGTGCGTTTATTGAGGTACCGGGCTTTTCTCGAAATTTCACTGCCGGAACCCTGTTTTCTGAGAATTTGCATGACGTATATTATTATTGCGACTTTCAAATAAGACATATACATATTTAAAAACTAGGCTTGCAAAATCTAAAAGTAAGTAAAGACAAGGAAAATGCCCGGAAAGTTGACGGTATTAAAATGGAACCATATAGAAATTAGATTTAGTGTAAACTAACCATAATGATTGCAGAACCCAGGTAACGGCTCTTCGAGGTCCATTTTTATAGCAAATTAATTTGGAGGTGATATTTTATTAATAACATTACTTTAGCGGGAAAACATTACTCATATTATAATTTGATTCAGATGCAATTAAATTTATATGTTTATATTCTTTCAGGCGACAAAAATATACGTGAAAACTTTTATTAGTGTGAACTTCGAAAAATCCTTATTATTGTAAAACGCACAGCAAAGCCAGCTCATTTATAGAAAACAACGTAACGTGATCATTAATTGACTCAAGCGCATCTGATCATCATCGTGTAAACTCGCTTTTAGTTCCAGGACAATTTTAATGCAAAATTAAACAAAATATTGTAATTGGATTAAATTATAGCGAATATTAAATGGGAAACTGATTTTTGACGATGTTGCTTCAGCAGCTCGTCTAAGTTATCATACCATGAAACAAAAATTCACAATGGCGACCTACCTTAAAGACCGAGAGAGTCCGATTGAGTTAGCTAAAGTTTCTCAACCGGCATACCTCGCTGATTATCATTGAACTATGGGAAACAACAACAACAATTGGCAAATGCCGAAGAAAATGTTTATTAAAATAAGTAACAAATTGACAAATAACTATTCTTATCACAAGTGTTGATTTCTATGATACATCATACCCAAAATGTTCGTACCCACATACACAATTGTGGTGATGTAGATAAACTTAAATTTATGCTTTTATATCCATCTTCTTCAAAAGCATCGTCACACCAGTAGGGTGTTTTGTTTATTTCCCGTCTTGTTTGCCAGTGGTGATGTCCATAGATAGGATGCATGTCAAATGAGCCTCGCTCTGTGAAAAGGGGGTTAAATGCATGTGCGTAAAATGTCGTCGAAGATTAGCCTTTGCAGTCCGCACTTACCGCCTTAACTGTATTTTCGTCAAAATGAGTCTTCCTTTAAACACAAAATACAATAAAAGCGGAAAGTGTCGTCCCTGATTAGCCTGTGCGGACTGAACAGGCTAATTTGGGACGGCATTTTACGCACATGCATTTAACCCCCTTTACACAGAGCGAGGCTCAAATAAACTATTTTTTGATAAAGCTGGCATATGACATTTACAGATATTTTTTTTCAATATTTACTCAATGTAAGTTTGCACCTATATTTTTTAACAGCTTAGTGCTGGCATTTTCTTATAAGCAGAATATTAATAATTCGTTTAAATATTGTATTTCAATTAAAATGTATTCTTGAACATCCCTCTTTGAAATGGCACTTGAGTTGCCAATATAAAAGCTCTTTTTGTGTTCCTTTTCTTATGATAAAGACCTCATTAGCACAATGGTAAGTAGTATTTTCCACGATAAAAAAATCTTGCCTGTGTTTTCATTTCAAACGTTTGCATGGTATTCATCAAAAATTACATTGCATGTGTGATACAATATTGATATATCGTTAATGTATTTGGGGTAATATTAAATTATGTGTACATAGTCGGATTGTGACTCATTTAAAATATGCAACAATTGAATTGTCGTTTGCTTCCAAAGTTTATTTGAAAATAATTCTTCTCATAACAGTTAACCCATTTATGCCTAGCGTCTAGAAAAAAGGCCTTGGCAAACAGCGTTGACCCAGATGAGACGCCGCATAATGCGGCGTCTCATCAGGGTCTGCGCTGTTTGCTTAAAGAAATTGTTCTGTAAGAAATATTCTAAATATAGAAATAAATATACTAGACATCCCTAATTTTGGAAATAAATTGATCCAATTTAGAAGGATGGGATAGTCCACTAGGCATAAATGGGTTAATTAAACAAATGTCGACTCTGCGTCGCAACATAAGCGCGTCTGACTCCGGCCCAGAAGGTTGCGTTTTCGAATCATGTCAGGGTCACAGAAGTATTGTATTTTGGTTTGTGAATAAATATGTTTGTAAAGCTTACCATCTAATCAAGAAGATTATGTAATTGAAAATGTTTCAAGCAGCTAATGAAAATGTGTGTAGTTTTTATTTGGTGTTTTTGTCCCAAATGTCCTTAAAAGTGTTCAAACACAAACCATCTTCTAGTATTAAAATTGTCTAAGAGCAACTCATGAAACAATGCCGCTCTTCCGTGTTTTCTATTGTTAAATGTAACATCGCAAGAACAATTATTACGAAATCAAAAACAATGATGCACTCTCAATGTAATACATGTATTATCATGTTACATAGCTGAACATTAAAACAGAATGATAGGTAAGCTCCAAATTTGTTATAAACATATAAAGAAAGCTACATGTACAATGCATAAACAATCTCAGATCATGTAACTCATGAAGGATTATACACTCAACAAACATGGTAAAACACCAAATACAACTTTTTCTATTTTCTTTACCTATAAAACGTTACGCGTGAAATGTCAGCTATTCTTGAGTAATTGAGTACCGGGCCCCAAGCGTTGACCGACACTTGCACTCGCGGTATTGTGTTCGCGCATTTTCGTGACCGGAAACCACTTTTATAAGCCGGGACGCGATCATAACTTATCATAACGCGAAATTTCACTGAAGATTTTTTTAATTATTTTTATTATGAAATTGCTTTTTTTATTCAAACCTGTGTAGTTTACACTTGTTTATTCTTGCCTTTCTAATTAAAGAAAGATTTCCGCCAGTCTGAGACATGAAAGTAGACATTTCCCATAAACATTCTTTAAGTTTTCTTTCAGCAAGTATTCATGTTCGTTTGTATTTAAAGCTAGGTTCCCACTGCCGATCAGATCAACTCGATCAAGCCCGACCAAGCGGTCGGGTACTGGTCTGGTTCGGTCGGCATGAGTGGTCGGGGCGGTCGGGTAGGTCGGCATTGGTCGATCCGCTCGACCTCTACCCGAGTTATGCTAGATCGCAACACGATCCACTCGACCTCTATTCGATTTGATGTACATATTTACTAGACAGCTACCCGACGGCTACTAGACCGTACACGATCACTTCCCGATTGCTATTCGACCATACACGAGCTCATGTCACTAAAACAAAACTCACGTGCAAAACGTCGTGCATGTCTCTCATAACCGTCTTAGAATCGGACGAGTAAACATCCAAAGATGCCAAGAAGGAGCAAAAAGGCGACTGATGCTGCTAAAAGTAGTAAAACAAGTGGTAAATGTACAGTCGCTGAGACTGAAGTAGCTGTATCCCCACATGAAGAGAGGAATTTGTAGTTTGCATCCACGAGTGCAAGCAGTTTTATGGAGAAGAACCCATATACTTGTAGAACAGGGAACCGGAGTTCTTCGGATTCTATTTCCTTTGTTGCCAACTTGATCGATAGATTAGCTCAAGTAGCAAACTTGTTACATCAGACCTGGAGACTGGCAGTTGAGTGCGCGGTCGTTGCCATTCCGGGCCCTGACCGATCCGGCTTGGTTTGCTTTTGTCTTGTCTTCTTCCTTTCAGTGAGCTTGAGCAATTCTTGGCGGTGCCCGTCTTCTCTCCAAAATCTTGCAGCTGGTCGTATAAAACGTGCTAGCTCCCTCACTTCGTTTTTGCGCACCAGCAGAAGCAGTAACCAGGTTTAACACCCCATATACCACGTTTTAGATATGTCCAATCCGACATTTGTATGTTTTACATTATTGTAGGGCAAACATTCTTTAAGAGTCGGGACTCTAATTTAATTTATTTTAACAAAAGGTTTGCCCCGGGTGAGGATCACACTCACGACCTTTTATATGATTATGAGACTGACGCGCTACCTGCTGCGCTACCGAGGCACATATGACATACAGGACAGTTGATTTATTTGTTTTAATTTTCTGTTGACAAGTGTCCCTCGGGGCAATGTTTAGACTTTACAAAGGACATGATTGCAGATAGATGGCTCCCAAAACAACCTTGTCGCGTATGACACGTAAACACAGCGCGTCAGACCATATGTCGTTTATCTTTGAGAAAATGACCACAGCTTGCGTACCGATACAAAACTTGAAACTTGAAACTTGTTTAACCCATTTATGCCCAACGTCTTGAAAAAAAGGCCTTGGCAAACAGCGTAGACCCAGATGAGACGCCGCATAATAATATGTTGGTCTAGCTTAACCAAAAGAAACATGTTTTCAAGTTTGTAGTATTTAAATAAATCTAAAACAGGTAGGACGGTTTTGTACTAAAAACGGATATGTGACTTATTTATTTATCAGTTCAAACACAGGCATGACGGTATTCTAGTCCTTTGCATGCTGGGAAATTTCTCGTCTGCTAAAATGTCGTCTGCTGTATTTCTAAAATTAGCATTTTCATCCATTTTTTTCAAAGAATACTATCAGAATAGCAAACAGTTTGGATCCTGATGAGACGCCACGTTCTGTGGCGTCTCATCTGGATCCAAACTGTTTGCAAAGGCCTTCAAAATCCGGTTCCAGCGCTCAAAGGGTTAAGGCTTTC
>VMBQ01013867.1:0-16271 GCA_007657795.1 Dreissena rostriformis | reverse complement strand
CTGAGTGGTACACCCCAACCCATCTGGCTGATAGACTAACAGATTGTCGCACCAGATGAGAACACAAATTAAGCAGCAGCGGTTTAGGCGTTCCCGATATTTATGGCGATTGTTAATATTGAACACTCGTGGGATTCAAATTGAACATAAAGTTGTTTTAGAGTGCTATTTTGAATGACGCGTTCAAATACGATGCAACGGATATTACACTTTTTTTACGTTTTAAATGCACGTGACTTTAAGATTCTGAGCATTATTGTGCCCATAATATACAAGGATCACTTTAGATGTATATTTTTAATCAACGTTTTAATCAAATATTCATTACTGAATTCATTATGTAAGCATACATAGTATAACATATTCAGCATAAAATATGAACAAGACACATTACTAACTATTTACCTAAAAAATACAGAGGTTTAAAAAAACCGCATACAAGTCAAATAAATACCGATTTAGAAAACAAGATTTGTCAGCAGAAAGAGATAAAGATTTTTACTGAATGTTATGTGCCCAACTGTAAAAAGACCGATAATTTTTACAAAAGTCAAAACATAGATATACATATTTACACAAATAAGTATTTTAATAAGAACGGAATACTGCAAGCCTATTTTGTTAATGTGTTTAACTTTTATTTTAACCATTCATGATAAGAAAAAGGACACATCGAATCAATAATTATTATTCAGCAATGCGCGCATTGGCATATATATACATACTTTTCTTATGCACAAGAAACACATAGATTTACAAACTAAAACACATCATATCAATTTCTAGCAATGGGAAATTGGCATACATATTTTATATTATTATTATTATAAAGAACATTTGTATGTACAGTACAAATGCAATTGAAATGTACGAAAATTAAACATTTCTCCTCGAAGAACAATATATCCCAAGTCATTTATACAAAATAGTTTACTCCATAATATTTTTAGATATGTTAGCTGTACGTTTAACAATAAAACTATATGGTAAAGGTGAAATTAAACGAAACAACTAGTGCGATTTATGAATATGTAAACAAGAAAAGGAAGTAAATGGTACTTTTTTTCTATCAAATAAAACAATAAATCAGCTTTGTTAAACACAAAACAAAACGACATTTCAATTTACAAAAAAAATGTCATAAAGTCAATTTCGAAGCGGTAAAGTGTATATAATTTTAACAAATTTAAAACTGTTTTTTACAAAAATAATTACCTGTTGCTTACATTAATGAAAAGAACACAAGTAATTTTAGAATGATATCCCTAAACAATTTCTGATCTTTTAAGGTTCTAACAGTTTTTGAGTATATTCCAAGTAACACACTATCATATTTTAATCAATCAATGCGAAAATTCGCATACATTTTACAAGTGATTATGAAGTACATTTTTATCCAGAAACAGTTGGAATGCAATTGAAATGTTTCCCTAAAATAACGACATACCTCGAATCATTTGTACAAAGTAAACAACTCCATTGCTTTCAGGTTACATGTGCAGGGTAACATAGCATTCGCAAACAGAAACATTTCGCTTGAACATTATTTATATACCGTAATTTCTCTAAGTTTTCGGACACTTAAAAATATTATTTTTTTGTTCGTGTCCGAAATAAATACAAAAGTATTCGAAAATACAGGTGTCCAAAAATTTTGAGAAAAAAAGCTGTTCGAAAATTGGAGACACTCTAAAGATATTAATATAAAATAAATTAATGTTTTTCTATGTTTCAGTTTAAGCTGTTTGGTGAAACCATTGTCTATAACCGGTATACATAGTAATTTACCCAATCGAGCAAATGTTATGGTCCATTGTATAAAGGCATTCATCTGCCAGGTTTGATAACCTTAATCCGGTTGTAAAAACATATGAACGTCAACAGATAAGCGCAACAGGATATAATTCTTATAAAACAGAATTTGTAAAATAAACTGTCCGAATATTTAGAGTCATTAATTAACGACAAAAACCTGTATTTCCGAAAAAAATGAGTCGCGAAAAATATTATTATAAAAACGGGGTTGTCCGAAAATTTAGAGTGTTCGAAAACTTAGAGTTATTACGGTAGTTAAGTTCGAATGAAATTTACTTAATGGCTGTAAGGGTAAATTTTGCCGGCAATTTTAATAACTAATTTTTTGATACGTTAATATATAATATAAATTTATATAAAACCATAACCTTATTGTACTTTATATGTTGATAACCATAAATTCTATGGATCAATAATACAGAACAATTTTATTTACTGAATGTTGTGTAATTTAACAAGCAACACATATTAACGATTATTTTACATATCCTTGTATCCTACCAGCACCGTAATTTCTACTTAAATAATATAATGTCTTACACAACATTTTTATGTACACAATAATGCAGTCATCTTAAAAATTGGTCAACTATGATTATGTTACTCAGTCCGCACAGGCTAATCAGGAACGACACTTTCCGCTTTTATGATAGTTTTCGTTTGAAGGAAGACTCTTCTTGGTGAAATTCAGGATTAGGCGGAAAGTGTCGTCCCTGATTAGCGTGTGCGGACTGCACAAGATAATCTGGGACGACACTTTGCGCACATGCATTAAACCCCCTTTTCACAGAGCGCGACTCAAAATCATTCATCATATGCTACACTTTTTTACACTCGTGTATTATACAAGTATATTATACGAGTCGTGTTTTAATTTGTATAACAATTCTATAATGTAATGTTTTATTGTTTATGGCGATTGTGTGAATTAAATTTAAGGTGAGCCACCAAATGTGTTTTAAGCCCAAAAGCTTTGCATTAACCATCCCAAGTCGATGACCGCAGTTTCAATTTTCGTATGTTTTACATGGTGATGTTTGTTTTGTCCTGTATTGTAGTTTAACTATGAACATTTCGTATCCTTCTTTATTTTTTATAAAAAGCTGTATTTATTTTGACAGCACACTTTCAAGTTTAACAATAAATTCATAGTCTGGCATAAAGACTTAAATAGTGAAAATCATTTACTTTTTGGTTGTAGCCAAGTATCAAGAGTTTCAAGTTACATGCCTTATTGTATTCAATCAAAACATGAACACATATCACTGCTATTTATTCAAGAAAACAAAAACACAACAAAACCATTGTTTGCAAGTGAATAGGGTACGCTCACATTAGAGTTGTTACGGGTTAAGTGAGATCGGTAAGTGCGTAGTCAATTAATCAGTTTTATGAATGAGAGGAAAAAGGCAATACTAAAGTTAACCTGTTCTGCAATTAGCACAGACAGCTCACCAACGAATGTTCAGTTTCATAAGTTTATTCCAAACAAGTCGCGAAATGGTTGACTGAAATAACACGAAAATACAGAAAATAACGGTTTAAGTAACCGAGGTTATCCTTCTCCACGCGCTGAAGCGTCCGGTAGTCATGGATTATTTATTGTATCGTGAGCTTGCACATAATATAGTCAAATGATCACATGTACAATTTTAACTCAAAATCTTTACATATAACTGAAATATTAAAGTTTGAAAAGTGTTGCGTAAGAAAAGTCTTCAAGTGTACATGTTAGGCCATGAGCTGAATGTGATCGCTCCATATGATCTATAAATTATTCACAGGTGACCGATTTCATTTTGAAGACAACCCCTTTTGTAGGAGACAACTTAGTTGCTAACTTTATTGTTCAAGTAGAGCTGTCCAATACATTAATACTATATTTAAATATGTACATATACATTGTTCTGTGTTGAAAATGTGTTCAATTGTGTCCTATGGGCACAAATCTTGTCTATAACTGAATTCGTGGTGAAATGGCTTATCGAATATATACTAGAAAAGCGATATGTATGTAGTTATCGATATGGTTGACTGTCTATGAATGATTTGGCAAATGACACGTTGCCAATTCTGATTACATGGTCAAGGTTGATTTTAAAGTAATCAAATGCAATTCTCGTCACATGATCAAACAACAGTTGTGCATTGTATGTCAACTAGATACATTTCCGGTATTATTTGATGTATTTGAATATTTTATATTTGCAAAACAAGCTACTTGTCAAGAATGTATACCTATTTACTATTGATTTTCTGTCATTAAGTTCACAATTGTCGTATAATTGAAATATGTCACAGCTTTGGTAGACTATAAGCTTCAGCAAACTGGTCTGGTCATTACTATAAAACCTATTCTCTGAAGTTCCTTTAGTTAGTTCATCACCATCAGAAGGGATAACAAAGTGGTTTTTAAAATGATTTTAGAGCTAATGTGCATTCAAACAAATACATCAGTAATTCACAAAATCATAACAGTTCAATTAGTTTAATATATTAGCTGGAACAACTTTTTTTATGGAATGGCCCTCAACAAGATAAAATGGGAATTTAAAAATTGTCCTAAAACTTGTTCCATACATAAACATAAAAAACAATTGCTAAAACCAATAGAATTAAATTAACCGTGCACGATTCGTTATAAAAACAAGCTCTTTTAAGTTGGAAAAACAACAATTAAATGGAAACACAACAAAAGTAAAAGAAAAATAGCCAATATATGTGTACATGAGCATTGTGTTAATTAGAACACTATTACGAATCTTGCTTGAAACGTACAAAAATACATGAGAACTGTTTATTTACAGCTAGAATTTGTTAACATCACGTAAAAAGTACAATTTGGAAACGCGTTTCGACTGACAAATTTAATTGCCCGCATTTAAAAATACTCAATGGAATACTGTTTTATTTGATATAACAATATTCCACATATGAACATAACAACAAAAAGTAAGAATATGTGAATAACAAGTTTTTCAGATCGCCAAACTATGATTATGCATATACATTTACATGAATAACCTGCCAAGTTGTATCGCAATCCCTGGGTTTCGCCGCCATGTTAACGAGTACACGTAGAAACTTTTTTTAATTGACACGCGAACAATTCCTGGGGAAAGGTCTCAAGAGTTTGTAACAAATAATTGTTGTGAACAATTAAGTTGTGTGCGAGAAAAAAAATTTACTGGCGGAGCTGGGTCAGTATTCTGGCAAGTGAACATATCACATTTATTAAATTATCCGTTTGTTTTGTACTTAGCTAATACTTACATATTTGCAGTAGTTGAATCTTCACGATGTCTGACAGTCAATGCAGCATGTTCTCAGATGCGTAAAGTGGGGGAGCAGAGAGTTAGGAAGTGCTTCGTTTGAAGTTAGCACGCAACGTTTTTGTATCATTTTGGACTTATAATGAATAAACAATGAAATTGTAGATTAATATGCATTTTTATGTTGTATGCACATTGATCTGATATTTTAAAAAAGAATACCGTAAAGCAATGTTTGTTGGAATTTTTTATGGATGAAACATAACAAGCCGTAGTTTCCAGACTTTTTTCTTGCTTTATGGCCACCAGCAAAAGATGTCTGCAACATCTATTGAGGAATTAAGCGCTTTTGATATACTAATTAATTACTTCCATGTACAAGTTGTTGTTTAACACGACTCTCTCAATTTACACTTAGGTTGATGACAATATTGTGTCAGATAATGAGATGAGCATCCCCAAAAAGAAGCGAAACATCATCAAACAGAGTGAGGATGAGGACAACGATAGTGACATCGCCCCAAAGCAGAATAAGCGCAAGATTAGTGGCAGTGAAAACGAAGAGGTAGAAGAAAAAGAGGAAGAAGATGTAAGAAACAATGTAAGAGTTAAGTATTACATCATTTCAACAGTTGATTTTTTGTCTTAAATTTCTTAAGTAGACTAGTGATTTCAGTTATGGAATAGATGCAGAATACTTCATACTGATATAAGACTTATTTGGTTTACTCACATTTGACTGAAGTGTATTATCGGCCGTGCATTATTTGCATGTGCTTGTTTTTCAATTTTCAAATTGTATTATACCCCTGATACGATGTAAAGGGTGCATATTGGAATCTCCATGGACACCTGTCCTTCTCTTCATTGTACGCCTGTCTGTCTGGGGGCACATATCTGTCTGCAGAAGGTCTTCTGTATTTTTCAACGTATAATATTCAAAATTGCTTGGATTGTTCCTTATGATATGAAGTTGTGCATGTGCAATTTTGCAGATTTTTTTTCCCTTTTTTTTCCACATATAAATTCTGTAGTATTATTATTGGTATTGTGTGAGTGCATGTACATATCTGAAACTACAACGTCAATATGTGTCATATTTGATATATAACATGGATATTGGCCTTCTACTTAGTCATATCAAATCATGTCCCTTAAAGTAAACAAGAAATATCTGTAAAAAAGATATACGGCGTTGATTGTGGTTGGAGTTGGTGAAAGGTAAAGAGTTTAATGAATGAGATCAAAGATAGTGAATGTCTTTTTCCATGCAGTTCAAAGCTGCATCACACGTAGAACGGGATGTTATGCGGAGTTTTTGCGGCTAATGTTACATTATTACATATTGCGTATCATATATCTATAGATACAAAACAGAAAAACAAAAGAAGAATTGAAGTGAAATACAAACATATAAGCCAACCGGCCACACGCGAAGTATCCGTACATATTTTAAATATTTATACGCGCGTTCTATGAACAAACCTGTTTTAGTGGTGTGTCGGGCATTGCTATTTGATTCGATTATTAACAGTATCGGGAATCATCGCGCTCATGCTTAATAAATTGGTCAAAATGATGAAATAATGATTGTTAAATTAATCAAAAATAATATTTATCGTGGTATTGTTGAAAACACATTAAGAATCTATGATTGACATACCATAATTATATCGCCGAATATCTTCATTTAACATATTTCTGGTCTGATAAGAGTTCCAGTTAAAAATAGAAACGACCTGGATATCGTACAAGCGTTATTTCAGTTCACCATTCCAGTCAACTAGTTAACGCGATAGCGTCTGTATTATATAACGATCCGTTTACTGACCGCGAACTGACCCTGATACCTTGCGGGTCGGAATGCAATGCATTAAAGTGAGGTCACGATTCCACTGCCGGAACGACGGCTTGTTTAAAACTTTATACTTTTACATGTTAAATGTTCAATTTCGAAAACAATTAAAAATGGTTTGGCCAAAAACGAATATCAGGATAGGGAAAAACGATACTTAAATGAACTAAAATATACTAGTACACATACAGCAATATGGCAGTAATTACTCAATATGAGAACATAGCCTTTAAGTACAAACGCTCTGGCGCTGACAATCCTCTGAATATAAAGGGGCACACAAAACTGTATTGATGTCAAGAATTGAGTGTAAAACTGTTCTATCCATCAAGCCTTTTCATTTGAGATAAAATTGTTTCATGCTGAACACGCAGTAAAACAGTGTTACATGCTATACTACAAAGACGCGGTCATGTTTCCAATGTTTTGGAGGATTATGCTCAAATCAGCCAATGGACTGAATGAAGTGTATTCATCGTATCTAGCCGCGGGAAATTTTATTTGAATTGTATTGGACACTTACAAAGGTCAGGTAAAGGTAAAAAGTTGGGTTATTCAGCTACGCCGAAAAATAGCCACACCCAGGAGGTTCAATAGATTAATTCGACTTATTTAGCAAATTAACTAAAACATCTTTTCCTCTCACAAGGCCCGAAGGTTTAATATTTAGTATGTATAAACAGGTACGAGTTGACCAAAATAGGTACGTGTTGACCATGGTACGTGTTGACTTTGGTACGAGTTAGCCGGCACCCACACAATGGATATAGCCAAAGATATGAGATTCGAAACACAGTGTGTCCCATGTTTCATGGATCGACCGGTGTGAATTGAGCGCATTCGCGTGACATCAGAAAAAGTGTTTGCCGCAATCTTGGTAGACCGAAAAAAAATCTGGTTACGCGTAAAATCAATAAAAAAGACAAAATTATTGTGTTAAAATATCACCAATACGAAGTTCACAATGCCTGCATTGTGTGCAGTCTAAGGTTGTTTAAATAGACATGACAGAGAAAAGGACAAGTCATTTTATCCTCTACTAAAAGTAATTATTCATTACGAGGAAACTACGAAAGAACTCTTGCAGGTTAAAAGATAGAATGCTGGCTCGGCAGATTTGATCTTAAATCAGCGAGCTACAACAATATTCGGGTTTGCTCGGGCAATTGTATTGGTAAGTTTATAATCTTTCTAACCATGCTTTATTAAGATTAACAGATAAGTTAATAAATTTTACGAGTGCCTTGCACGCATGAGTCTGCAGTTTGAGGTTTGGTGTCTAAAGATTCCTACCTTCTTAACTTACTACACTCGTGAAAGCGTTTCTATTATTTAATATTAGCTACTTTTTTCTAACTATTTAGTTTAAACTGAAAGATTTGTGTGTGGTCTTGTGCTCTGTGTGTGTGTTTGTTTGTGTGTGTCTGTGTGTAGGGGGGGATCGCCCCCCCCCCTGTCGAGTATAAGCTTACACAGTGGTAATTAAACCCAGACAGTTAATGTTAATATAAACACATGTCACAATATACATCAAATGTTGTGGTATTATCACATGCCTTTAATTTTAGCTGCATACACGATACCGTGCTAGTAAATAGCTTAATCTGTTTTTATCATAAAGAAACTTAATGTGTTTCTTAAATATATTTCAGACAAGGCGACCACATATTTCAGTTATGCTGGGACTTTGGTGCTCCACACCTTTTACAGGGGATGTGGGCCTGAGACAAGCACATCTTCACAGACTGATGTTGATATGAACTTGTACAGATTCATGAAAGGTGAACTGCAGAGGCTTTGCAGCCCTCAGAAGAAAAGTGGAAGCCCAGAAATTTGACTTGTCATTCTTAACATATCAATGATCTACCAGACTGAGTAAAGTCCTCCGTCCACCTTTTTTGCAGACGATCGCCTCCTGTATTGCACTGTATCAGAAAACGTATTGATGTTCTATAGCAAGACCTAAATCAACTAGAAGGCTCGTCAAACACAGAAAATCCATTTCTATGCCTAACAATATCCGACTTTTTAAATTGGTGTTCTCACATTAATAAGATCACGAAAAAAACAGTCCACTCTTGGCTTCCTAATACGCTTCCTTTAACGTAATCTGAATCACTGCCCTCAATCCTGCCGTAAAACAGCATCTTGCCTTTGTAAGGTCTATAGTTGAATACAGCTCGATCGTCTGAGATCCACATCTACAAAGAGACATAGGAAAACTTGAAAAAATCCAAACACAGGCAGCTTGATTCATCACAGTTGACAATACCAACAGAACACCAGGCAGTGTCACAAGAGTGCTAGAGGATATGGAGATCTCCAATCTCAGGGAAGGCTAACAGGTTGACAGTATTCAATAAGGTGGTTGAGGGGCTTGTGCCAGCCCTGCAAAGCCAATACTTCCTATCTCAAGTCCGTCAATCATAACTTAAAGTTAACCCCAAAACCTTCCATGATTATAAGGCCTTTAATATCGTTGAAAGATACTCCACAAATAACTCAAAAGTGTTTCGTGCATAGACAGTGTAAAACAGGTTATGTTGTACTGGCTGACATTCAGGACAGTATTGAGACAGTGAGTGCCAAAGTCTATATTCCTGCTTTCACACGAGTTAAATCTACGCTGGGTGCTTTAGATGTGGAAAGAACCCTTATAATTGGTAACAGCTGAATTCAGATTGAACGGGTGATTGAATAGAATTCCGCATAATGTTTCCAATTCAGTCAGGATGGAAATATGACCTTATACAAAAATGTCAGTGAATGCTGTGGGCTTACAAACTTGAATTATAATGTTGTTCCCTTCAATTGACAAGTAACTGAAAGAATGTGAAGCATCGAGGATAAAATGATGTTTCATAATATGATGTTCGAATTATCATTTATTTTCCAGTTTGTATGTCAAATAAATCTATACATACTTATGCATAATATAGTGTACTATTTACATGGTTTTATACTGTAACCTAAGCATAATATAGAATTGTTATATTTGATCCTTGATTAAAGTTTATGACATGTAAAGTTGACTTATTTGCATATGTTATGACTTTCAGCATGTGGATTTCACATCTGTTTGGCAATTAGAAAATAAATTCTTTGATATTATTCACGATGTATCTCTTAATTGGTTCAACTAGATAGTAAAAGCGTCCATTGTTGTGCGTCTATGTTCTTTTGTTAATATAGCATTTGAAGATGTAATCGTAGAGTCAATTTTAACTTGCTGCTTTGTTAATACTGACCAAGAATCATGCGGATGAATATTAAAACTATATGTGGCATCAACAAACATTGCACTTAAAGAGAACATGCTAAGGTCTGGTAAAATTATTCTAAGTTCAAAAGTTGCTGTGTCGTAATGAATATATAATGTCCGCGTAGCGATCACAAAGTCCCTGGTTCGATCCCCATATGGGAGCGTTCCTTATGTAATGGTTCTAACCAAGAAATGAACTCGAGGGTTTCAATAAGCCGAAGAATGTCAATTAAGCTAAAATATATTTGTTTAAACTTAGTACCACAATTACATTATTTATTGTTCAGTCAATCTTCATTATACCACATTTTTGGATTAAAAATTATGTTAACATTGAAACAGTGACATGCATATTAAAATCTCTGCGAGAAACATGGTAACCACAACAAAATGCACAGACAGAATCGGTTATCAAATTAATTTGATTGGTTCATTTCCTACAATTGGAACAAAACCAAACACATATGTGTTTAGTTCTCAGACTCACACATTAAAAATGGATCCAGTACGTAGTATTTGCAAGAAATGTTTTCACACTCTATCATTTTGCCAAGGTCTAAATCTCGACAAAAGCAGTATAGTTCCAGTTGTGGTGTATTCGCACTCTTATCTCTAACCATAATCGCATTGCTGGTAACTTCATCGATACTATTACTGTCACTTTGAACTGTGTTCATTTTTTTTAAACATCCGTGGCAGAAAATTGTAGTTTTGGGGACAACTTTCAGTTTCCATGAAGCCGTTTTGACCAGACTACAAACATTGCCGCCGCTTAATTCCTGTGTATGGCATATTCTATTTCTTTAAAATAAAAGCAGAACCACAAGCCAGATTCCATTGATATTGGGTATTAATCTACATATAGAATGGCCTTGGTGAGATTCCTTGATACTGGACCGTTTTTTATTACACATGATCTGATATTTAGGTTAACATGTATTTTATGTCAATTGAAAAATATCCAAGTGTCTCACAGAGTAATGAGCTTCGTCGGGACGATTCTTGTCAACCACTTACGATCTCCCCACTCAATTCATCCCGCGAAACCCTTCAGGTGTCGCAATTCTAGTAAATACTTTTCGTGTCAAGGTGACTAGATAAAATTTCGTTTTGGACCTATAGGAATCGTGGATAATAATTAATTTGGTATGCATTTCATCTTTTGCAGACTTAGGCGTTTGGAGCATTTCAACGTCATAATATATTTATTGGAAAGGCACTATTTTGTTGAAACTATAAGGCAGACATGTAGTTTAACCTTTATTTGGTGTAATGTTACGTTTTTTAACATAGTTTTACTCTTCATCTATACCTCCTGTACCTTGTCGCGTTCTGTCGTTTCTAGGCACAATATAGTATTACTCTAATCATCACCGTTATCATTCCAACTACCTTACTTACACTTATTAAGAATTATTAACATGTTCGTTTCAGCGCTTATTGTTTATCAAAGCCGCGTCATCGTCTTTTAAAGTCAGTCATAAAAACTTGTTTTACGTCATGTCACGAAAATGCGCATATCTTGGGTGTTTTCGTCTCCGATTGTTAATGTTTTGCAATTACCAACTCGAAATAAAACACACGATTCAAATTTAGGCAGGTGTTTTTTAAGGCGCATCCCATGTTCATATTCTTTTTATATTTTATAATAATCTTGTATTCATGTTCCTCCTTTTACGTCGATATTTAAAAATAATGTGCTTCACATTCATTAACGCTTTATTATGTTATTTAGATGGTACTTAATACGTTTGTGTAACTGTACACTATATCAGAACATCATTTGTAGATACACTGACACTGTCTTAAAATGTGGAAGGTTACCTCTTTTAACTATTTGTATAAATAACAGAACTGCGCTCATATTGAATTAATAGTCATCCGCGCAACGCGAGTTTTCATTTATCATTTTATAGATGGATTACGTTTACAAATTATTTATTAAAATTGGCGTTTATAGGTTTAATGAATGTGGATTCGGAAACATTATAAACTATGTTACTATGATAATCAGATTCGTACGCGAATTTGCATTGGAACTTCGAGGTCAGGTTTTTGATCATCACTCTGGGATTTGTTCCAGTATCTCATACAAATATGCACTGTACTGGTACGCGGGAAATGATCTCAGAAGATTCTCAATAAGCCATAGTTTTTCAGTGAAATCAGCTAAAATAACAACCTCTGCGTAGATATTTGACTGTTACCGAATATTGCTCTTTTATGATAACAATTTACCGTTTATCAGTAGGAAACTTAGCTAAAATAAAATAGGAATAATTTGACATAACGGTTATTTTCCCTTCAGAATAAGGAGAGCACGCGCATTGTGACATCCGCGGCTCTTGTCAAGGCACTGAATGACATTGGCGTCAATGAGGAAACGATTCAATGGAGAAGGACAACGTGGCTCTATAATGAAGCGTTGTCAACCCTCAGACAAAAGGCACGGTACAACGGTCTCGATACATACTATTTTGGAAGCCAAAGCGAAGGTTCTTCGACAGTAGGGATGAGCTCAGACGTTGATCATCTACAATGCGACAAATCATTGCAGGTGATTCGTGATTTCACTGACTGGGATTTTTTGCAACGTCAGTTAGTAATTGTAACGGACATGTCAACCCCGCCCCAGTGTTGCTGTCTGCAATGCATGCAGCCTTATAATATAGATAAATTCTTTTGGAGTCAATATATTGAGTATCTTCATACGGATGTTCAAGGGCGGGTGTTCATGAAAAACACTCGACATGAAAGGCATTTCAAAATGCATTGCGATAAACAAGGTAAAGACTTTATCCGACACGGTCCTTCGCTAACCTTCTACGAAAAAGTAGATTTGGTAATCGCATTTCATTGTGCAAAACTGCCTGAAGATTGCCAATATATTTTCCGAAGGCCAAAGCCCGGGCATTGGCCAAGACCAGAATTGTTGACAAAGCTACAGAATAGCGGGGTATTCCTTGTTTCGACTGCGCATGTTGAGAACACAATACACTGGGACCCTCGCCAACACATAGGAACTTTAACAGTACAAGCATACGATAATTCCAATGAGCTCTATTGGAGGTTATCTACCAATCTAATGGAGCGGCTTTTGATGTTTGACCTCACAAGTACACAGATGAAAGTGTACGTAGTGATGAAAATGATAAGAAAAGAGATTTGCAAGCCGCTCGTTGGCGACCGGTTAAGCACGTTTCACTTGAAAACCACGTTGCTGTTTAGCGTGGAAATGTCTCCGCCATGCATCTGGAAAGACGAAAATCTTATCCAATGTTTGAAACTTTGTTTGACGACATTTAGACGCTGGTTAAAGGTGCGATATTGCCCACACTACACGACGGCCCATGTGAATTTATTTACCGGAAAAATACGATGGAACGACTTTCCGGTATTGATAGAATTATTCAGGGATATGATCCGTAACGATGTTTCTTGTTTGCATGATGTCAAAATGGACGACCTTGGTAACCGTATATCATCGACTTCCACAGACAGTACACGTGCAATTAATTGCAAAGAACTAGGTTTCTTTTTTCCAGCAATTTCATTTACTTTTCTGATCATGCAATCATGCGTCTTGTTTTACTTCGAGAGAGTCTTTGTACCAGTAGAAACATCAGAAGTAATAGCCAACCATGCCTGGTACGTTCAAAACCTGGAGACAATTAATAACATTAGCACAGGAATATTTCGTTCTTCAATTTCTATTGTATTACCATTCCAATATTCCGTTCAGGCTGCAATGCAAGCATCGCTTTGTATCGGACAGAATCAAAGATTGCCGCAGGAGATTTTCACCTTGTGTGAAAAGTCACTGACGTCGGACGTGACCTCGAGCCGTCTTAAGCTGGCGTCGATATATTTCTCGTTATGCCGTTTTAAAGAGGCGGATGCAATTCTAAGGCAAGTAGACGCCCTTATGACTAACAAAGTTATTCCTTTCAGCCCGTTTGAAGTTTCATTTAAGTGTGCTTTAAAGCTGCATAAACGCGTAAGAGAGCTTCCAGACATTTTACAAAACGAGATTGCTGTGTGTACGTTTTTTAACAGACACGAACTGAATTGTGTCCCTGGGCAGCTTGTCGCTGAGTTCTACAGAAAGGTAACGGTGGAGGATAAAGCTTGTGAAAGTATATTCGAGATTGAGCTTGCAGTGATGGATTCCAGGACGTACATGTATTACCTTCAGTATTTAATATCCCAAAAGACTGGATTGATCAGCGACAAATACAGTGCGTTTAAGAATCTCCGAGATCACGTCTTTTTAGACGAAGACATGTGTGTCCTCAACTCGTTTGATCATATCGATACGTCACTTAATCTGTTAGGACATTGTTGGGAGCTGGAAAGCGAGTTGTCACATGCTTGGAATTGCTACCGAATGTCAGTGCGTATTCAACCGCATAACAACGCCGCTTACTGGCATATGTTTAGAATGTTTGGAAGACTTATTTACTAATTATATAGAGAATAATAGGTTAGTGTTGATTATAGATCAGGTTTATCATGCGAGGCTCAGAAAACAAAAGCACGAGCCTTGGCGAGTGCTTTTTTGTTTTCGTGCCGAGCATGATAAACCTGATCTATAATAAACACTAACCTACTATTCTATTTATCCCACTTTTTATTCAGTAAGCCTTTTTATTTAAACACAATTAGTTTAACTTGATAATTTCGCTGGATTTATGACGTCATTTTGTCAAGAAAATGACGTCATTTATAGCAGAAATTTAATCAACGGGGCTTGAATCAACCGAATTCGCTGTACAAGTGGGATATTTATGTATTTATTTATAATAGACTGTACACTTTACAAGAATGGCAGTGATTGCAGTTGTTATCCTTTTATTTTTCGCGTTTTGATGTTGTATGTCTTGTCCTGTCTTTTAAAGCAAAATTGGTAAATTGCCTTAAACAAATAAATTTTTGATTGTTGACGAGAGTTTCTCTCTGTGTGATGTCTATGAGGTTTCAATATCAGTCCTTTAAAGCTTCAGCAGTTTGACTCAAGCTTGCAACGTTGATGCAGTAGAACGAATTCATATCTACAATGCTGTCGTATTGCCGTCTTCAGAGGTTGTTAGGAGAGTTAATACTTTTTGAGTACGTAGAACCTGTTTACGGCCTTTCTTGTACATATGTATATATTTTTCTGTACAATGCTTAAATGTTAGTTCATTTGTTGTGTATTATTTGAGATATATCAGGACTTATGATATAACCGCAGTTATCCTTCAGGACATATGGGTCAAAACTCTATGATTAGAAAAAGGTTGGAGTTATTATCTGTAAAGATTTGTCCACTTTTAGAACTGTTTCATTTGACCGACATTGCACACGTGTCATTAAATTGCTACAACAGGCATTTTAATTGGTGCAAACAGTACTTAAATTGTTTTAGTGCTGTAATACGGCATTTTTATTTTCGGTCCTTTCGTTCCATTTCCATGATATCCTGCATCCACAATCGAATTTAAGGAAAGTTTACAGAACAATCGAAGATTCTCAGACATTCCAAGATGCCAACCCTCAATCTTGTTCCCCCATTTATTTCATAACCATTAAATTAAAACATTCTCTCTTAGGAACATACATAAAAATTGCTAAAGTAAGACTTTTTTGTTATATACTTATTCATAAATGCATTATATATGCATTTATGATAGTAAATGACATGTAGCAAGTGGAATACAGCAAATATAAGCACGCAAGTGTTTTCTCCAGTCAAAAATCAAGAAAAATACTAGTATTGCGCCATAAGTCATTTTAGAAGTAGTTTTTAAAAAATAACGGCAGAAAGAAAATTTATAATTTGAACATAGACATTTTCTATGATGTATCAGGGGTCGAAAACTCGAAACATACTTAAGTATTACCGTACACTGTTGTTTAATTCCAGCTTTTAATGAAACCCACCTTTATACAAATGAATGTTCCATAACCATGCTGAAGTTGAGAAATTTAGATGTTGCATAAACGTATTTATGTTCCTTATTTGCTTTAGCTTTATATCAACAGTTTCACTATGTAAGGGAAAGAAACAATAACTAGAACACTCTGT
>VMBQ01013866.1:0-14359 GCA_007657795.1 Dreissena rostriformis | reverse complement strand
ATATTGCTTATTCAGTCCAAATGACTAAAGTATCGACGTAAATCATACACGTCGCAGAATGATACAAGCAACGGAATTTACGTCATATCTTGACAGTACGTAAATTCAATTATCCTTTACCGGTACTCTGAAACCCCTAGTCGCAGAGCTTTGACATTAAGTATGTGACATTGATCAAATAGATGTGATGTGAACAGTTTGTTCGAATTACATGTTTACCTTTGGGGAATAATCTGGCAAAGCCTCAGTGGTCANTATGCTGTTTCTCAAGAGTATGCATTGTACTGCTAAGCTTAAACAATCTTGGACGTTAATTGTTATTACAATTGATTGTTTCCGATCCATCATAAAGCTAAACAATGCTGCACTTACCATTAATATTTTGTTTGTCACGACACTAAGTGCATTTACGCGTGTATGTTAGTGTTTATATTGCCTATTCAGAAATGACTATCGGCTTATTCATAAATGTATACACGTCGCAGAATGGTACAAGTAACGGGAAAATATTGACGAAAGTTTCGTCATATCTTTTAGTCCCTCGTCCTAACAAAAGCATGCCTTGTTCATTTTTATAGGGGAATACTATTGTTTGAATTGAAATGTGTTAAATTCTGATAGTATTCATGGCACGCGAAGTTATATTAAAACTCTGATATTATACATGACACGTAAAGGTATATTTAACTTTTATAAGGAAATGTTACGTATAATTAAATTCTTATATTTTAATGACATGTCCAGGCATTATTTAACTCTGGTACTGATACATTACATGTTAACGAACGGGTTTAAATTAATCTATCATGCACTGTTAAGTTATAATTGAACTCATATATTATTCATGACATGTTAAGGTATCATTAAACTCTGATATTATACATATCATGTAAATGTATACTAAGTAATTAAACTCTGCTATTATACATGACATGCAATAATAAGATAAGGTTTAATATAACTCTTGCAATTTTCGAACAAAAACAACCATTATACATATAAGAAGAATTCAGTACAATTCAAATGAGTCATCTGTGCTCATAATAGTTCATAATTGCCAAAGTAGTGTTGATGATTCTCCAAGTTTGGAAATACACTCTTGAATGTTGATCTTTGTCCCCTTGTATGAAATCATTTATGCGTTGTTACATTATTTCAAATTCCCAGTATTGTTCGAATCAGTCACACACCTAACGCATAATAATTGCTTCACATGCAGTTGTTGATTTTTCGGAACAATTGGAATGAAGTGGAAACAAGAAATACATTGTGATGTGTACGCACACAAAACGTTCAGTGAATACACGTGCATAAACAATAGCCCACTGTATGCCTTGTATTCAACATCGAAATAATTGTGCGTAACCATTCAAAGAAACACATAACAGTACAACGTTATATACCAATATTTTCTGACAATCGCCAAATATAGCACACGTGTCATGGTCTATAAAATGTACTATAGNATAGTTCTTGTGTTGCCATGGTTTTCAGGTTCATGATATTTGCTGACTTTGATGCCTATGTAAAGTGCCAGGATAGGGTCAGCGAAGTGTTCAAGGTAATTTGATATGTTGACAATAATTATTTAAAATAAGCGTTGTTCTTGGAAAACTGGGCTTAATGCATGTGCAGTAAGTGTCGTCCCATATTAGCCTGTGCAGTTGGCAGGGACAACACTTTCCTCCTTAACTGGATTTTGGTTTAGAAGAGACTTCCTTCAAACAAACAATTCCATTAAAGCGGAAATTGTTGTCTCCGATAAGCTTGTGTTGACTTCACAGGCTAATATGGGATGACGCGTTACGCCCATGCATTAAGCCCTTTTTGTTGTCCTTTTAGGACCAGATGAAATGGTCCAAGATGTGTCTACACAACATAGCATCGTCGGGCAAGTTCTCCAGTGACCGCACTATATCTGATTATGCCCGGGACATTTGGGCCCCGAGTCCACCGAGTTCAAGCTTCCAGCGCCCCATGAAAGACCGCTCGAATACGACGATAGCAACAACGCGCCGCCGAAAAAATGAGGTTACATGATATAGGATATAGGAATTAGTTAGTGAACACAATTTATGTACAAGTATTTATCAAAGTCACCATTAAACTCGACACCCAAAACCTGAGCGTTAGCTTGCACAATTTATGAACAGTTTTTTTAATTTTATTTATGAAAGTCAATATAAAATGCGTGTGTTCTTTAAAACCACAACACTTAAAGAACATTTGTGTTGACAGTTAATTAAAGTACAAGAACATAAGTATTTATGAAAGTCAACATAACATTGTTTGTGCGATTGAAAAACAACACTAAAAGAACTTTTGTGGATGAAGAATTATGTTGACTGTCGTGTGTGTTTGTACATTTATTATAATAAATCACTGCTTGATTTGTGTTTTTTTTTATAGAAAGCTGTTTTTGTTGTAAAAAGTTTGTTGGAGACTGGCCCCAATTTATCCAAATTCTTAAATCTGTTGTAACAAGATAACCTGAGGCTAACAATTTTCATATCGTAATAAAACATGAATTGCTAATGATATTAAGACAAAAGAATTATAAACAGCAAGTACATGATGGATGGTCACTATAATTGATATATGTTAACGTATATGAAAGTCGAAAAATCAGGGGCTGATTTCCAAAATATCACTGGTGTGAACTTTGAAACAAACTGTTGTTTTTATTTTGTTCATGTAACAGATTCATGAAATGAAAAAAAATATATATTGGTGCATGTGCATGGTATTTAAAAAACAAAAAAAAACAAGTTCATCTTGATTGACTGTATTAGATTCATTGATCAATCAGGTTATGTTAGTTTATATATTTATATATATCATATGTATCCGATTGTAAATGCTAGTATTATAGTGTGAACTCAGGCATTTGTATTTTTTATTTGAACACATGGATATCATTGACTGTGAGATGTCAGAAGCCTCGTTCTTAGAAAACAGGGCTTAATTCAGTCTGCACAGGCTAATCAGGGATGATACTTTCTGGCTACACTGTATTTTCTTGTAGAAGAAACCTCCTTTAAACGAAAAATTCCATAAAAGTGGAAAGTGGTGTCCCTGCAGTCTGCACCGGCTAATGTGCGACAACACTTTACACACATGCATTAAGCCCAGTTTTCCCAGAATGAGGCTCTCAGTTTTGCAACCCTTCACTCCAAGGGCTGTTTATCTGTTCCATGGAAGGCAGTGTATCAAGCATTATTGTTCTTTCTTACTTATACTATTTCCTATAATGTTTTTGTCTGATCTTTTTTTATTATTTCTTGCAATGTTTTTGTTGATCTTTTAGTGCATTTTTTTGTTGCCTATTCTTTGTTTCATTTCATAACAAGTGTACGGTTTTCCCAGGAGGAGGCTCTAATGGCGCCTCTTCAATGTACAAGCATTGCATAGCTTTGATAATGACATGTGCTATTGGACACATTTGTAACATAAATTAGTGTTCAAGATACACAATTTTGTGGCCAGTTTCAATTAAGGCAGTCTCTTTAATGGTTCACTTGTTGTCTCAAATTCATATACTATGTGATGACTTACGGGTGAAAATCATAGTCAATGTATTGGGATTCCACCAAAGTAAACTTTAGATGCTCAGTGATTCACTGCAGGCATGAATTGTGGTATGATACCAGTTTGTGTGCATATGTACAATGAATTTAGAATATACATGTCTGATGAAGAAAATATCTAAATTATTTTTGAATGCGGTTGTAACCAAGATAAATTTACCAGTATACACAATTTAATGTTTTAAGTTTTGTTTTTGAGAAATGTCACTTTTTGTTAAGTTGGCTGTTATACTTTATATAACAGGAAATCATCAAGACTGTCACGAGTATGATGTTTTTTCCATTTAGTCAATCTCTTATTTGTTTGGCATTTATTATCTATGCTTTACTTTTATTTTTTATCTTTCATTGTGCTTTTTATTTATCTATACTTTAAACTCTTCCATTGTGTTTTTTGTTTTTCTATACTTAAAACTACAGTAATTTTGTGTATCTCTTAATTTTTTTTTTAATTCCTACGAAAGAAAACACTTAATTTTGATGATTGCCATATAGACCACTTGAATGGATGTAAGACAATTTGAGCATGAACAACAGTAAGTGAAGTAAAAAAAAAAGCTCCTATTTTACTGTTAATGTACCAAGTTAAAACCAAAGTTTAAAAAACACACACGCTTAAATCTGTTTGATTTTGTATCAAGATAAGATTTCTATTAATTGTATGTATTTTTGTAAGCATTTTTTATCTTTATATAGCCCCAAGACATGGGATTGTTGTTACAATATGTAAAATAAAATTGAAATCTTTATTTTCTCCTTTTTCTGGTGTTTTTAGTTACTATATATTGTTATTTTTTATCAACTGTTAAGCATATCACTGTACAAGAAATAAACAGTTGATTTGTTATACAGCCCTGTTATCCAACGTTTATGTGTTATGTATATTATGAAGGATATCTGACACTGGATTTGAACAAAAAGTTAAGTTTTCCATAAATTTGGCGCGAACACTAGTTGTTTTTTGTGAATCACAGACAGACCCTCATGTTGACAGAACACTTTAGTCTAGATGACTTCTTTACCCACAAAAACCATCACTAAAAATGACAAGCAATCCTGGACGTAAATAAACCTGCAGAGACGATCCTTACATGACTGGCCTGAAAGGGGGGAAGGTGGGTTAGATCTTAATCAGCGTTAACTAAGCGATGTGTTTGTTCTTTCGTTCAATCACTAAATCATTCTTTTCATGCAAGAACATGCATCAAACGAATGTTGCCATACAGACCGCGTGTGAGAATATTAAAGGCCCCTTTAAGCCATCTACATCAGCAACGCGTATCAAAAGGAACAACACACACACAACCCAGCAGTGCGCATTCTGATCGTGTGCGTTGGCGGTAAACTTTCAAATATTTATGCAATATTTTTGCCGAAAAAAGTGCCAAATATCTCTTAAGTATTCCATTTTTCAAATACAGGGATATTCTCCCTTTTTTAACTTGATTTATTTACAAAATAGTATACCGTGCTCACACTGTCAAATATTTATTGATTTTGAATATTTGTATTGTATGATATAACATTATGCCTTACATCTCGTAAGTAATAGAAATAAATTGCTACGTTTTCCGAAGCATGTCATTAACAGGATCGTATATGAAACCGGCAAGAACAAAAAACTATTCGTTGACATTTGTTGTTGGAACTTGCGCGAATCTCCGCCCCTCCCCTTCTCGTCTTAAACAGTTCATTAAATAAGCGATGCTGATGAGTCTAGGGTGTTCACATAATTTTACAAGGTTTCTCCTGGTTCCATTTTAAATAAGGCATACATTTATGTCGTATATAAGCTTTGGAGTCAACATAAAATAGATCAACCGACTTACCGACGCAAATTCTTTGTTTTTGCACAATCAGTAATCCGCGAATTTACATGTCCATGAAATTGTCATTTTTGAACAATCACGAAATTTCATCCCGGCGAATATAAATGATTGTGCAGTATTTGAGGTGTCGCTACTAAAAGGCTATGGTGTCAATCTACAGGAAGACTATATTGGTTACTGCTTTCAAGAAAGCAGCTCTTCAAGCCAATACCGTTGACTTTTTTCTACAGCAAACTCCTTCGACACCTTATTCATAACACATCTAGACACACACCATTCTCTCTATCGACGGAATGGATCCATGAAGAAGCGCTGTTGTGAGATCCCACTATTGCTCACCATTCAATAATGCGCCATTGCTAATGAAGTTATGTGCTACGGCATCCTACTAGATTTCAGTACGCCCAATAAAAACAGAATCTTCACCACCACTGTAACAGGCGTTGCATACTGACTCTCAAACAGGACATTCATCCATTCACCATTGCAAGTGGAAGATACATTGGTAATACAATCATTGCAATCAGCTGTTAGTTTATAATGTAAATGTAATGTAAATGTTGACGGAACACCTAAAAAGGCCAACAACCATTTTTAATTGTCATGCAAAATAGTACCAGCTTTTCATGAAGGCGCTGATTAGACAAATCCTATAGCATTCGTTCCCAAACCGGGACCCACATAGTGCTTAAACATCATCCAATCGGAAGCAGTTCATTAATATTTACCTACTTGCGATAAGAAGCCGCAGTAAGATGGCTATTAACCTTCCATACCGAAACCTTGTTCCAAAAATAAGCAGTAATTATTAATAATAGTAATTGCAAAATAAGAACCAAGTAATACAATGCCTGATGATATTCCTGATGCAACGGCTACTTCCATTGTGCTGCCTTGGGAACCAGTACAACTGTTCTTTTTTCCCTACTCCGCATGACCACAGATTCTCATTATTCCCTTCTGCAAACAGATGGTTGCGCCCAATACTTTGGAGAGTGTGAGGTGGACTCTATGCGTTAGACGATTGTGACTTACTACACCTGTCTACTTTTAATTGCCCATCATTTTATGATATGATAGTTTATTTCACAAGTTCCAAAAGGTCAAAAGACCCACGAGGACAACATATTTAAAAGCAATAAATTGGCAAGACAGCGCATACAAAGTATATGATAATAAACATATATGTGGAGATAGTGAAAAAAGAGAAAACAAAAACGTTTCAATGTATGAGAGCAGGATGACAAATGGTAGATATAAACTTATAAGTTATTTATTACCATAATATATTGAGGAAATCTTAGTAAAGAAATTATAAAAATAGATATAAAAACCTTTTTTGAAGAGAAACAAAAAAGCACCACGTATTCCTCAACCTTTGTCGTTCTTTTAGAACTACTGCATTTATACTATTGCTCATAAATTGCCGCGGGAAGTAGGTTTGAGAAAATATATACTGAGGTTCTTAATGATTATGAGTTTGTTATTTGTGTGAAATGCATGTAAAGGGACTGACAACTGTTAACGATGGTTATCCTTCGTCTAATAAAATCACTTAAAGATTATTCCACACTGTATATTCGTGACAGGAAAACATTCTCAAACCACATACTTTGGTCGAAAAGTTTGAATGAAAAAAATCACAACGGTCAATGGTTTATTGTTAATTGTAAAACATCACTGACACATTTCCATTCCGATGGAATTGTCGAATAAATTTCCGTGTATATAAGCGTGTATAGCCGAGTGCATTCGTTTAGGGAGGTTTGTTAGATATGGGGCCTGTACAACACATATTTTTGAAAATAGGAATTTTGCTGGTGTGTCAAGGTAAATACATTTTCAAACTACTTTTTAGAAAAATAAGTTGAATTCTAGCTTGGTCATATGTGTGCAATAACTTCATGCATTTTTTGTTATTGCGAATTGCATCTGTTCAAAACTTCTGGATATTCAGGTAAAGAATCCTTTAATGGATTATTGTTTAAACTTCAAAATTCATTGTATAATTAACACGATTAACTGCATCCGGATTTCTATTCTAATTTTAGAGATTTATGAATTTAGTAAGCAGCATAACCGTCACATTTCACGCCATGAATGTTAGGTTTTGACAACAGCAGCATTTCGTTTTGTTATTTAACTACAGCAAGGTAATTAGGTAGAAAATTGTGGCTCTCATAGATTCGTTGAAATCGTGTGCACTCATTCCGTAGTAAATATATGTATAGCCGTTTCTGTTGGCTGAAAAAACCTTCTATTTAATAAAAATGGAATAGTAGTTTACTTTATTGTGAATTAATAAATCATGAAATTAAAAACTTGCATAACAATGATCTCGACTATGGGGTGATATGTCTTATCTTGTTTAATAAGAAATGATGTAGCTAATAAATGCTTCGGAAATTGGTAATCATTATACAATTAAATGATTATTTGATATGAATGTATTAAATATCCTTTCTTATTCATTATTATTTATTTTGAATTTTGTTGCTGTTAGATTACTCAAATTTCGTTAGATTTTGTTCAAATAAGTTCCAAACCGGTTTAAATGCCTAATGCGCTTTCAAATTTGGTTTGTCGATCCCGGCCTTTATACAAACACTTTCAGAAGGGGGTATGGCATATACACTATTGTCGTCGTATATCCGTCCGTCGGATTGTTGCGTCGCGTGTAACTCAAAAAGTACTACAACGTAGAAAGATGAATTTTTACAAACATGTTAACTTAAGCATCTCCTTTATGTGGTNAACGTGTGTCGCTTGTAACTCATAATGTATTATCTTCATTTAAACGAAACTATGGTCTTTTTAGCAAAAAGTACACCTTTTAACATTTGCCCAACGTAACAATATTGCTGCAAACATATTAACAAGCCTGTGAACGTGCGCACATACCCATTTTGGCTCTTTTTTTCTTCCAAATAATAAGAGTTATGGCTTTTTAGCAAAAAGGACAGTTTATTACTTGTGTTGCTTGTAGCCCAAAAAGGATTGATGCTTAATAGATGGAACAAAAATAATAAAGAGCATATGCATTTGCACACCTCAATACTTTGGTTCATTTTTTATAATCAAAGATATTTCCATTTTTAGTAAAAAAAAGGCCAGTTTTAACTTGTGTCACACGTTTCGCAAAACGTATTGGTGGTATAGTGATGCAACTTTATAGAAATCTTCACCGGCATGTCAGCTAACGCACTTGAGTTTGTTGGTTCATTGTGTGTTCATAAGTGGAGTTTTGAGACGATAGTGGAATGCGGAGACATCTGTGTGCTACGAACACATGTCTAGTTACTGTGTTTAGTAATGCATTTTTGTTTATAGATATCGTTTCAAAAGTTTCAGCAGTACAACTCACTGCGAAAGGACATGCCTTCGGTCATTTGTTCGTGTTGGCCCCGACTTTTATTGGTAGGAACATAACGTTCCAGCTGAAGCCAACATCGCCTCTTACGTCCGAACAGTACGATGCCTGTAAATGGAAAGTTTTGTTCGAAGGTCAATCAAAGTTCCACATACTCAACAGCGGATATAGATTATTCGAATCAGACGGGATTAAGATGATGAAACTGAACAGTAATTATGTGAATAGCAGTTGGAACGGGGCGTTGATTAACGTGAATTGCAGTAACCAGGAGTCGACTAACATCAAACTTGAATTAGGAGGTGAAGTTTTGTATTTAATACCGCTTTGTACATACTTTACACGCATACACATACTTAAAGAAGAAGACGTAATCAAAAAAGTATTATAATACAAATAAACGATTTCGAAAACGGAGCAACAAACATAAACGAGTATTACAAAGAATAAGCAGATGAAGAATATTATACTTGCACGTAGTGGGTTGATTTACATGGGAGTAGAGTAAGGGCGAATCTAGATCTTATTGGCTTTTAACAGAACAAAACAGAACAGATTTATTTGCTACTTTACAGCTCATGGTCAAAAACAATTAATCAATCATAAATACACATACATAAAAACATATACACATGCTTCAAAATAACAAAAAAAATGTATGCATTTTTACAAATATATGATTTTTGTGAGAATGTTATATGTAAAAGAAGGCTCTTAATTGTTTAACAAAGTCAAGTAAATGTTAAAATCCGTTATTGATTGAGAAAAAAATTATGCAATCAAATTGAACATGCTATTACAATTGATTTAACTAAACTATCGAGTACATTTGTACAGCATAACAACTGTATTATGATTAATTCAATTTTGCCTTTAAGTCTTAATTCAAACTTACATTGAAAAAATGAACTTGAAAACTAACGTAGATTGGTACGGGAAATAACATATATTGTATAAACTCACCCATTATTTTATAACAATTGCTGATGCTAAATACTACTTAGCTAGACAATCCGATTTCAAAACCGATTGTTTCATTCACGTTTAGTACTTAACGATATTTTGCATCTCAATCTGTGGCGTTATTCAGTGTATTCTCATTAATATAATTGCTAACAAATGTCCGTTCAATGGCAATAACAATCAACTGATTCATTTGTGTCCCTTCAGTGTTCTTGAGCTGACGCAGTTAAAGCTTACGTTTCTGCTTTAAATGGTTGAACCAATTAGCACTTGGTAAATGTATACATTGGAATCAAATACAAAGTAAACGTATTGCGCCTTTAAAATACATGCTTTGTCCTGAGACGTTGGTGTACAATACAAATTATGAAATCTGAAAATTATGAAGCTTTTTAAGAAATGATAGTCAGAACTGTTATAAATTACACAGTTTCATCGTTTTCCGAGTATACAGGACCGCAATAAAATATTTTGACCAAAAATCATTCTAATAATAGTTACACAAGAAAATCCTTTCATGTGATAGTTAATCATGCTTAACACATATTTATTTTGTGATACTTTTTTGAATATCATATTTCAAAAACGAATGTGGTTATCTCAACGTGTTATCCCACCCAGTGGGACCAGGAGATAACGGCCAGATTGCATACTTCCCAACTGGACAGATCTTGAGAAATCCCGTCGGATATGCACGGACATGGAAGAGAGACGGTGGCGATATTTCATCTCTGGATGACGATTTTAAAGAACGAACTGAAAAACTTAATTTTAAGTACATTCTTACTGTCTTCAATTTCACCGGGACACATCGATACAGCGTAAGATGTAAGGACAGCAATACTGAAACAAACGAAATTATACTATTCGAGGGTAAGCACATTCTGCACATTACGCGAATTTTGCCGTTTAGCGCATAACGAGTTATTGTAAACTATTGTATTGGTGATTATGATTTAAAAGCAATTTAAATCAAGTATTACAAACATGTTGGCGTTGATATTACAGCGTGTGGTATGTAAATATGAAAATGTTATATACATGTTTGCATGGTTTATTGAAAAACATTAATAACAACTAATGCATTTATATAATAATACACTATCACACATGCACTTCCAGGTCGTCCAGTGCTTAGTTCGCTCTGCAGTGTGGACAACTGTTCCAACTGTCTGTGTGTCAAACCTGGGGACAGGCTAAGCTGCAATACATATAGCACCAATGTTTCGCTCTGGATCGGCCACAACAAATTACAACTGCAACGCACACAAAATGACAGTCTGTTCACATACACCACTATAAACTACACCATCAGTGAGGAAGATCATCAGTTACATGTTCTATGTTCAGCGTCTTATGACAACAAAGATGTGTTTAACGTTTCTGCATCCGTTTACGTTTACAGTAAGAAACTTTCATGCTTTAATACAGCACGAGAAAAACTAAGCACATAAAGTATAAATACAATATTTGAAGCTAATGGCAATACCACTAAAACATTTTAATAAACGTTCATGCTGCCATACACTACGAGAAATACTAAAAAAACAGATAACTTTAATACGGTATCTAATTGATTTAGTGCATACCATTAATGTATATATTGCATTAATTTGTTGCGTGGTGTAACACACATTAAATAAGTTGTTATATGATTGGTGAAACTGCAGTCTACATAAACTATATATTTATTGTATACCATTATTACGATTCATACGCTGCTTACCATTTACAGTTCCACCAAAGTTAAAACCAGAACTAATTGTACCAGAACTACAAGAGGGATATCCAGTAAATATAACCTGTTTAACATCACCTGGGAGACCCCCTCCTGTTCTAGAGATGTTTCTCGATGATCAGAAACTTACCGACGTCTCTCAGCATAACGTGTACGACACAGCCAACCAAACGTATACAAGTGTTGCCACATTGAAGTCGGCCAACAGAACGTGGCACAATAAAAACATTACCTGCAGATATTTAGTGACATGTCCGGAGGGTCAATACGATTCTGGGCGATCGACGACCAAAACAGTGAACTATAAATGTAAAAGCGATAGATATATATTAAGTATTGAACTATATAAATTTACACCTTTGTTCACTGTTTTCCTCTCTTATATATTGGTAAATGAAACATTTAAAAATTAAAATTAAATGAAATACACACGGCAACAAGAATCATAAATATGTATTTTGCAGATCCTCCTTCAAGACTGTTAATACTCCCCACACAAACTCCTGTGAGTTTATCAGCTTGGTATCAACTTGCCATCAGCTGTCAATTGGCCGACAGCAACACGCAGTGTAAATTTAAATGGACGACAGTAGAAGCCACCGTTCAAACAATCGACGTCCTCACAACCGATTTGACCTATACAGAGTCTGTCCTGCATGTAAATGTCTCCGCCAACTCATCAGGACAAAGAATTACATGTCATGCAGAGTGTGAGGAGTTCAGTCTGCATCTTAAAAAGGATTACATTCTTGACCTACCAAGTAAGCATGTGTTTTCTTACGAACACCGCCCATTCATCATTGTAAATATTTGACGAATCAAATGTAATAATATATCTGTTACGACCCAATGATCAGTATATGTGCCAAAATAAGACTGCATCTCATATCCGAAAAACACTGTTCAGAGAGATTTTGATGTGCGAATAATCATTGTTTTTCAACGGAAATGATGTTACACTTAAAAAAAAGAAGATAAGAAATATGCATGAAAGAGATTTCAAAGAGAAGAATTGAATAGTAAAGATTGATTGTTTCTCAACAATATGTTTGTGTTTTTAGGCGCACCTGAAATAATAACCTATGTGGTCACTACATGCGGTCTGTTAACGGAGGTTTGCTTAATTTGTTCAGTAAAAAGCAACCCACTTGCAAACATCACTCTTGACAAACTCGAGGACCAGAATAACCGCAATGTCTGTCTAAACAGCAAAGAGTGCATAATCTACATCTCCACATCTGATATGGAAACTGCATCACAATATGAATGTAAAGCGTGGAATATATATGGACATTCAAACATAACAATAGAAACGAATAAACAACTAGAAGGTATGGTATTTTAAAAATCTAGATGCGTCGTTGACATTTTTTCATCTAAAAGGCAATCCATATAGATTAAACACATTACTAGAGCTGCTATAATTGAAATAGTCCAACAGTAAGCAGATTTTTTTTGTAATTGTTTTTCATTTTTTCAGTTACGATTTAAAACAAGCTTTTCTTTCACTATAATATAGTCTCTACAGAAGACACCATGCCTTCGACGAAGGGTTCGATCCCGCTAATGTCAATTATGATCGGACTAATAATCCTTGCAGTTGTCATATCTACTGTGATAATCTTCTTCATTATTAGAGGTAACTACAATTATTTTGAACTTTAAATACAAACACTTCATTTATATATATCTGAATGTTCTTTTAATTATTATGTATCATTTAACAATGTCCAATGATGATTCAGACACAAACTGATTTATTGTTTAGGTCTGCGACGGCGCAGCAGAAGAAGTGCTTTATTGGAACCGTAAGACACACATATATAATTGGAAATGAATATTATGAATTGCACTTTCAAATGAACAAATTCNTTCTTTCACTATCATATAGTCTCTACAGAAGACCCCATGCCTTCGGCCAAGGGTTCGATTCCGCTAATGTCAATTATGATCGGACTAATAATCCTAGCAGTTGTCATAGCTACTGGGATAATCTTCTTTATTAGAGGTAACTACAATGATTTTGAACTTAAAATACAAACACTTCATTTGTATCTGAAGTTTCCTTTAATTATTATGTATTATTTAACAATGTCCAAATGATGATTCAGACACAAACTGATTTATTGTTTAGGTCTGCGACGGCGCAGCAGAAGGAGTGCTTTATTGGAACCGTAAGACACACACATAGAATTGGAAATGAATATTATAAATTGCACTTTCAAATGAACAAATGCATGTTTTAAATTATTCATCATGTAACTATTAAACGTTTAACAGGACGAGTAGCTATTGCACTTTCGAATGAACAAATTCATGTTTTAAATTATTTATCATGTAACTATTACACGTTTAACAGGACGAGTAGCTATGTTTTATTCAAGCAAATTCTTACCCTTATAACCAATATTTATTTATTTTAGCAACCATTTATATTAACTCATGTTTGCGCCAGTGCTTTAGGCTAAATAAATAATACACATTTGTTGTTAGATTTAATTTATTAGTATTCATGTTGTTCGAATATTTCAGTTTAAAAGGATTTCGAGTAAACTCTCCACAGCAAGATGATGTCCAAATGGAATCAGGTCATACACTGTCTGATTTCTTGTAAAGTTTTGCAGTGTTAATATGATAAAATAATCGCAGTAATAAAGTATTGTTCACAAATGATTGATAATATGTCTTTTAAACCATTATACTTTTGAATTCTACATATCGCTCCAATCATTCTGGTTCGATTATAAATGCTATATTGTTGGCGCTGCTGCTCATTAGGATACACATATTGCTTTTATTGTATTTGCATAAAACAAAACGAGTACTACCATACGATACGGTCAATGTATCCAATACTGAGAGAAATACAAAT
>VMBQ01013865.1:0-16179 GCA_007657795.1 Dreissena rostriformis | reverse complement strand
TGTATATTGTTTAAACCTTACAATAATTAACTTAATTGTAATTGAATGGGTTAAATAATGTTGCAATGAGAGATAACATATGATAACAATTATTGAACAGCAGTTGCTTTGAACATCGATCTGAAACCAAACATGAAAGAGAATTAAACATTTCATGGATAAACATGTGTAATAACCTGAACAATAATGTATATACAAAGTATCAAATTTTTGGACTCCCTGAAGTCTGTTCGGACTCCTAAATTTTTAAAGTAGGGAGTCCAAAGGACTCCTTACTCTGATTAGTTAGTGTCGAACACTGATTTGAATAGTTATTGTATGGCGGCAAAGATTTTATTCATTCGTAAGTTAGCATGCGCCTGGATGACGGAGGAGCAAAACAGTCAAAGTTATTCAAACGCTATGTGTACTAAATTTCAAAGCAAATTAAGAGACTGACCAAAATATTTACGACGTGCATATATTTGTAAAGCGTCTGTACTTTCAGTTTCTATAACGGTGTGTAATAAAATTGTCAAAGCGAGGTCGAAAGACGTCCGCGATTGTTGCGTACTGCATCCAGTGTGTGCAACAGAAGTAAAGCAGCAATGATTTTGATGTATACATGTTAATAACTTATTTCACCCTATTTAAAAACTGAAATCACCCTATTTCTAAAATCAATGGGTGAAAACCCTATTTCCAAATTTTTTATCTGGGGCACTGTTAAATGTATATTTATTTAAATAACATTAAAATATAGCAATTTTAAGTGTTAAATGGTTAAATAAGTTTTATTTCCTATGATTTAAAGTACTTAAAGGAATTCTGATAGTATTGTCATAATCGTAGTCACTAGTGAAAATTATTACTTTACAAGGTTTTGAACACATGTGGCTTGATGTCTATGTGTCAGCGTCCACAATGCTCTGGTTTAGGTAAACGTGCAACTTCTCCACAACACTGATTCTACCACATGTATTCAGATGAAACTTGACACATGAGATCATGGACATTGGGCGAGATTACAAACAAAGTCTCACATCTTCGACCTGTAATTTAGCAGAATTATATCCAATTGATTTGCTTAGAAATTGGTTAAAACGAACTTGCAACATCTCCATATCACTGTTTCTTGCACCAGTATTCATTTGAAGCTTCATACATGTGTTCTGGGTCATTGTTTGGGGTCAGTTCAATAACTCTGACCTGCAATATAGCTGAATTATTTCCTTTTTTGAACTTAGATTTTTTTTATTGAAGTTTAGCAAAATATCCATCTCACTGTTTCTAAGACAGGTATTCATAGAAAAAATGTACACATGTGCTCTGGGTCATTGTGTGGGGTCATTTACAAAGTTCAATAACTCTGATTGAAACTTGCTTAATTATGCCCTCTTTTTAGCTTTTTAGTGCTCATGGTGAGCTATTGTGATCGCCTTTTGTCCTTCGTGCGTCGTCATCATTTACCTTTTGAACACTCTAGAGGCCACATTTATTGTCAACTCTTCATGAAACTTGGTCAGAACATGTGTCCCAATGATATCTTGGACGAGTTCGAAAATGGTTCCGGTTGGTTGAAAAACATGGCTGCCAGGGGGCGTGGCAGTTTTCCTTATAAGGCTATATTTAAAACCTTGTGAACACTCAAGAGGCCACATTAATTGTCCAATCTTCATGAAACTTGGTCAGAACATGTGTCCCAATGATATCTTGGACAAGTTTGAAAATGGTGTCGGTTGGTTGAAAAACATAACTGCCAGAGGGCGTAGCAGTTTTCCATATCTGGCTAAAGTAAAACCTTGTTAACACTATATTATGAGTCTTGTCCAATCTTCACGAAACTGGGTCAGAATATTTGTCCCAATAACATCTCAGCTGAGTTTAAAAATGGGTCCAGTCCGTTGAAAAACATGAACACCAGGGGCGGGGCATTTTTCCTTATATGGCTATAGTGAAACCTTATGTTTCATTAAGTACTTTTATTATTTTGAACTCCACCTCCTCAGAATAGTTAAGTTTCTTCGGGTCTCAGGTGAGCGCCTTGGGCCCTCTTGTGTTATATTATTATATATATATATATATAAAAAAATATCAACATTTAATTTTTTTTGTGTAGCACATTCTATAAATATGTCAGTAAAAGATAAATAAGATGCATGTATTTGAATTAATTGTTAAAGCAGAATAAAGAATTGATATTATTATGCTGGAAAGCCAATTTTTCTAATCCAAATAAACTCCTTCCTTAAGAGAGAGAAATGTAAGGTCCCCAGGGGCGTTTTTAGGGCAGTATGTAGACATTTGTTTGTGATTTACGTTTTTTATTGATTTAATGTATGACAATTGAAGAAAGATTTTCGGATGTTTAATCACTATAGTTTATATATGTCATTAAGTTTTTTTACAGCATTTTCTATTAGCAAACATGCGTTTGGACGTATTCTTTAGCGACATTTGTAAAAATATGCAAGATTATCGCAATTTCTCGGCCTCGACATAAGAATGAAAATGTTGTTTTGATGCTCCTTCTTCGAAGAAGAGGGGTTATTTTGTTTTTGGCCTGTCTGTCATTCTGTCTGTCTTTCATTCTGTCCAAAACTTTAACCTTGGTTATAACTTTTGCAATATTGAAGATAGCAATTTGATATTTTGCATGCATGTGTATCTCATGGAGCTGCACATTTTGAGTGGTGAAAGGTCAAGGTCATCCTTCAAGGTCACAGGTCAAGTATATGGGTCAAAATCTCTCAAAAGAGGGCATTGTGTTTCTAACATACACATCTCTTGTTTTAACTAAAAGTTTTTACAGAATAATGTTATACATGTTTCATATTTATGGTCATATATTGAATTTATATGACATGGAGAATGCATGTGCTAAATATGCCTTGATTTATTTAAAGGTTTAAGGAGCACAATAGCTCTTCCGCCACAAAAAACCTGCACAAGGCCAACGACAATGTCAGGAATGGATCAAAGACTCATTAGAGAAATAAGCAATGAAATCGGTATGCTTAGCTTTCAAGATCTAATCTTTCATCATCACTAAAGATAGACTTTGATAAAAATTGGGTTTGATGTATGTGCGCTTGCATCTCTTGTTTGAGCATGTCCGAACAGTTACTACATCATTTATTTGTATGCCCCCTTTTTTAAAAAAGGGGGTTTATTGTTTTTGGCCTGTTTGTCTGTCATTCTGTCTGACTGTCCAAAACTTTACCCAAAAACTTAAACCTAGGTTAAAGTTTGGTCATAACTTTTGCAATATTGATCATAGCAACTTTATATTTGGCATGCATGTGTATCTCACGGAGCTGCACATTTTGAGTGATGCAAGGTCAAGGTCATCCTTCAAGGTCAAAGGTAAACAAATACGTTATTTTCAACGTGGCACATTAGGGGGCATTGTGTTTCTGACAAACACATCTCTTGTTTTTAAATAATTTATGCGGGTTTTCATCAAATGGAATCTGTGTCTAACAAAAGGCCTCTGTCTCAAGCTCAAAGGTCAAGGTTACTGAGGTTATTCTTAGATGTGATTGGTCAGATATGGCTTTTACTGACCGGAACATCATCATTCACCTTAAAATGTTAAAACATCTTCAATTGGGGAAAGACATAAAGTATACAAGGCCTGTGTCCCTAGTTTGAAGGTCAAGGTTATATGGAAAGGTAAATGCTTAAAGTATGGGCATGTTCCCAGCAAATATAAAGTAGCAGTCTGTCCTATATCATGTTCAATGTGGGCCAAATAACTGCTTCCTATATCATATAGACATTATAGGATGTGCAACCCGTCTTCATATTTCCCCAATATTGGAAATATCATGCTGATATGCGAGAATCATTTTTTCTCAACCCAAAAGTTTTTTTTAATAACTTTTGAGTTGGAGTTGGAGACTAACACAAAATTCACAGGTAATAAAACGCGCCAATCAAAATTCTTTTAAGGTCCAAAGTCAGAAACTCGATTGTGATACTCGATCATATACCAGACATCAGTGCAATACAGTTATGTTTGATGGGATGCAGCGGTCCTGTCCAGACTGTAACATGCAAAGTTTTATAAATTCTGAGTTAAAATTGCCTTTNAAAAAAAAAAAAATCAAAATCGTAAAAAGCAAACATATTTTATATCGAAAAAGTGACTTCCCTTCATCCGCGACGTAATAAAGCCTTAAGCGACTTAGATAAAGTTCAGTCTTCATCAAATACATTCAAATATGAAATGAATAAACGTTGGACATGCCCAATATTGCATGTGTATATATATAAAGAAGACAAAATAACAAATAAAAACAAATTTATTTGTTAAACCACTGACTTATTTAAGCATGATAAATTGACAATGTTTTCCCAAAATGAGCCGTTTCATCGAAACAAAAATTCCCACAATGGACAATTTTGTCGATAAAAAATTCCCAATTTGGTCAGACTCCTTTTCCCAAAATAGGCAGAAAAACCCCTGATCTTACTTCAACTTTACATGTTGTTATTTTAACTTGCAGTGCAGAGCAAGCTTTAAGCAGTCAATGAAACTTAAAAGAAATTATCAAAAAAAGCTGACCTTAGCACAGCAATCACAATTATTGCACTAATTAATTGATACTGTCTGCTCAAATGATAGTGTATGTATTTGCTTTTGTGAAAGCACTATATCCCCATTGTTAAACTTGTTTATACAGTTGCTCTGATTTGTTATTAATATCAGACCAATTCTAATCTCCTCTGTGCATACATGAGTATTCTTTCAGATATCTATGGTATCAAATCGGTCACTTTGTTATAGCCTCAGTATCTGTCCTTTATTCAGGTGAGCATTTTGACTCTTGTTTGAATCAATGAAACATGTTATTTATATATCATCATGATCCATTTGCAGGACTTACAGCCACGGAGAGAGAACCACGTGCAGAAACAAAAAGACAAATAGAGCTTATCAATTTTTCTGTCCCTGGAGACACAGTAGGGTCTGTGTCAGTTTACAACGTTTACAACTCAGTAAACGTGTTTGCAGGTGGCAGTTTTACCAGCCATGGTGAACTGCCTCTTGCCGGTGAATATTTAGGTATGGCATAGGAATCTGTAGTGTTGACTGATATTGTTGAAGTTGTTTTTGCTCACCTGAGCACGACGTACTCATGGTGAGCTTTTGGGATCGCCTTGTGTCTGTCGTCCGTCCATCGTTCGTCGTCAATATTTTGCCTTGTGAACACTTTAGAGGCCACATTTCTTGTCCGATCTTCATGAAACTTTGTCAGAAGATTTGTCCTAATGATACCTGGACCGAGTTTACAACTGGGTTATGCTGGGTCAAAAACTAGGTCACTAGGTAAAACAAAAGAAAAACCTTGAGAACACTGTAGAAGTAACATTTGATGCCCAATCTTCGTGAAACTTTGTCAAAATGTTCGTCTTAATGATATGTTGGTTGAGTTTAAAAATGGTTCTGGTCCGTTGAAAAACATGGCCGCCAGGGGGCGTGGCAGTTTTCCTTATATGGCTAATGAGAAACCTTGTGAACACTAGAAGTCACAATTTTTGCCCAATCCTCATGAAACTTGGTCAAAACTTTGGTTTTATTGATTTTTTTATCGAACGAGTTCGAAAATGATCCAGATCGGTGAAAAACATTGCAGCCAGTGGGTGGGGCAGTTTTCTCTATATAACAAATTGTGAAAACATGTGAACACTCCAGAAGCCACATTTTTGGTCCAATCTTCCTGAAATTTGGTCAGAACATTTATTTTCTAGATACGATGGTACAGTTCGAAAATGAATCGGATCGGTAAAAAAACATGGCCGCCGGGGGTGGTCATTTTCCTTATATTTACATAGTAAAAAAAGCTTGTGAACACTCTTGAAGTTACATTTTTTGCCTTATCATTATAAAATTTGTTCAAAACTTTGTTTTTTTTTGGATATCTCGAGCGAGTTTAAAGTGGTATTTATCATTTGAAAAACATGGCCACCAGTGGGCTGGGCAGTTTTCTCTATATGTATGTAGTGAAAACATGTGAACACTCTAGAAGTCACAATTTTGGTCCAATTTTCATGAAATTTGGTCAGAACATTTGTTTCCTTGATACGAGAGTTCAGTTCAAAAATGGTTCCGGTCCATTGAAAAACATGCCTGCCCGGCATGGGGGGATGCATTGTCCTTATCTTTATATAGTAAGAAAAGCTTGTGAACACTTACAGTCACATTTTTTCCCAAATCATCATGAAACTTGGTGAAAACATTGCTTTTATTTATATCTCAGACTAGTTTGAAAATGGTCCCGATCGGTCAAAAAACAAAGCCGCCAGGGGGGGGGGGTTGCAGTTTTTCTTATATGACCATTAAAAAACCTTGTGAACACTCTAGAAGTCACATCCTTTGCCTTATCATCGTAAAACTTAGTCAAAACATTGATTTTATTGATATCTAGGACAAGTTTGAAAATGGCCCATACTGGTGAAAAACCATGTCTGTCATGGGGCGGGGCAGTTTTCTCTGTAAATGTATGGTGAAAACATGTCAATATTCTAAAAGACACACTTTTTATGCCCGGGTAGGGTGGCATATAGTGATCGCACTGTCCGTCCGTCTGTCTGCCTTTCCTTCTGAAATTCCGTCACACTTGCGTCTAGGTTTCGAAAATTAGTCATAACTTTTGCAATATTGATCAAAGCTACTTGATATTTGGCATGCATGTGTATCTCATGGAGCTGCACATTTTGAGTGGTGAAAGGTCAAGGTCATCTTTCAAGGTCAAAGGTAAAAAAAAAATCAAAGCGTCGCAGTAGGGGGCATTGTGTTTCTGACAAACACATCTCTTGTTTCTAAATGTTAATGACATTTTCTCAAAATATTTGTTGATTGAGTTAAAAAATTGTTCTTGTCCATCGAAAACATGGCCACCGAGGGAGCGGTTCGTCATTTTTCCTATATATATGTAGTAAAAAAGGCTCGTGAACACTCTGGAAAAATTGTTCTGATGGGTATTAAAAATATTGCCGCCAAGGTGGGTACCGTAATTTTCTATATAGGCCTATAGTTAATACTTTGGAAAACCTTACTTTTAAAGTAAGTCTTACCAAGGTTTTGAAATATTTGCTGAAGAGTTTTAATCTTTGTCTCTTTCAATCTCAGTCTCTCAGGTGAGCGACCAAGGGCCTCTTGGCCCTCTTGTATTTATATATTGATATTGGAGCCTGGTTCAAATGCATTGCAACTTTAATACATTTATTTAATGATCTTTCTATTAACAAAATTTCATCGGTTGAAACATTGATTGAAGCATATTTATCATCCATAGCAATTATATTTACCATCTATTGCCATGATATTTATTCTCTATTGCAATGATATTCACCATCTATTGCATTGCTATTTATCCTCCACCATTGCAATGATATTTTTCATCCATTGCAAGAATAGTTATCATCCCTGGCAATGATATGTATCCTCCATTGCAACGATATTTAGCATCTATTTTAATGATATATCTCGTCCATTGCAACGATATTTACGATCCATTGCAATGATATTTATCCTCAATTGCAACAATATTTATCATCCCTGGCAATGATATTTATCTTCAATTGCAATGATATTTATCCTCCAGTGCAACAAGAATTAGCACCCATTGACAGGTATGTTTATCATCCATTTTAGCAGGTATATTTATCAGCCTATTTAGAAGGCATNTCCTCCAGTGCAACAAGAATTATCATCCATTTCAAAGATATCTATCATCAATTTCAGCAGGTATGTTAATCTTCCATTTTAGCAGGTATATTTATCAGCCTATTTAGAAGGCATATTACTCCTCCCTTTCAGCCATACACTCTAAGCCCACAGAGCCTGGTTCCAAGCGTCCGCTCAGTGACCCAACGTCTACTGCCCAGCCTCCAGCCAAGAAAAAAGCAGGGAACCAGGAAAAGGATGAAGACTTCACATATGTTGAAGACAGGACAAGTATTTATAGCTTAAGACTATTAAATTGTAATATCAAAGTCATTTTCTATTAAAAGGATTTTTTTTTAATAACATAATACTTTCAAAAATTTGCTGATACAATAATCTATTCATGGAATATCAGTTCCCAGGGAATTACATTGAAAAGTCCTTCTTTACAGTTATAACGGTTGACCACAATAGTTTTCGTTTAAAACGTTAACTTTCGAGGTAAATTGCGTATGTTTTTAGTAGGGATGGGACCGAATATCCGAATATTCGAATACTCGAAAATCGGCCGAATATTCGAATTCAAATTTCATATTCGAATATTCTAATTTTATGCAAAGATACTTCCAAAAAAGTTATAAGCACATGTACAAAGTCGCAGTATTGGTTTCCATTATAAGTCATTGCTTTGATAACAGCTTCCATCAATGAACGAGATGATAATTGGAAGACGGAATGGTATAAGGAGAGGGACCAATTATCAATTTACTATCAATTCATAGTTATGCAATATGTACAAACTATTTTCTGAAAATCAGTCGAAAATGAATGTAAATTTATGTAAAACATTTACGTATATTAATAAACATTTAAAAATGTGTGTTTTGACAGGTTTTTTAACCTCAGCGGTCAATTGTATAAACAGTGGTTAATATTAACTGTAGTAACTTGATTACCGCAGTTATTTACATGGTTATGTTACCGAAATATAATTGTATTTGTATAAACGAGGTATACTTCGTTGTAACCTAACCATTGACATTTGTTAACTTACCACAGTAAAATTACCAACAATGCAACCCTGAAAATGACGTCGTTTTCGCGCAATTTGTCAGACGAACATTGTCCAATATGGCCTCTGACTCTGTCACAAAAGAAATTATCAAAAAATGGGCGTAAACCGTTAGTGACCGAGAGGTGGACGTTTTTAAGAACTTAATGAAAGAAAATCTTCATAAACTCAAAGCAAACCAAAGCGGCCACTCGTTACCTTATAAGTAATGGACACCATGCTCGTTGTAGTCAGAAACTTGGTACAAGACATTATTTAAAGCCCCACTAACACTCAAAATCAACGAATATTTCGTAAAATATTTCGTAAAATAAAGTTAACCCATACAAAATCAGTGTTCCTTAAAGCAATAGCTAAAATGTGAACGCTAGATGTGGTCTGATAATACAGATTTAACAAGATACAATGTTACCAGACCACATCTAGCGTTGAAATTATGGCTATTATATACGGAACACAGATGTTTTATGGGTTAACTTTATTTTACGAAATAATTAACGAAATATTCGTTGATTTTGAGCGTTAATGGGGCTTTAAAAGGAACTGTCTGGTTATAATGTTTACCCATTTAAACGCAAAACTCATTAATGTATCGTGATGATATCACTATTGTGGTCAGTCTACATTAGTTTCACGGAAATTCACATGGACCGAAGTAGGGTGCAACGAAGCAATAAAACGAAACGAACACATAATTTATAAAATATGTTGTCACACGATTTATTATCGAATCCCGGGTAAATACAGTTTCATGCTTTGGTACATAATTTCACGATATTTATGAACGAATCCCGGCTGTATAAAGTTTGAAGCAATAAAAGTGTGCGTTTTGCAACACTGCGTTTTGCAAGATAGAATCTATATTTGAAATATAAAATGAGTAAAATAGACATAAAATAATACTTTGGAACGAAAGAACTTGCATTGAGTATCAAATTAACTGAAGTTTGTATTTAAATAGCTAATATGTATTTAATTTTCATGTCATTAAGCATTAAATATTGGGGACTTACAATGAAAACTTCATTCATTTCAAGTTATACGTACCATCACTAAAATTATGTTTCAATTAAGCTTTTTATTTAATTTATTTCTTACATATTTGATAAGTCTACTTATTGTTTTGTTCACTAAGCTTACTGTACCTTATTTATATTGAAGAGTACAGAAAAACAGAACATTGTTTAAGCTTTGCAAATGCTGATTTTTTTCTCGCGATTGGTTCACCTTAAATCTTAAATGCAGTCTAACCGAGCTGTCTACGCCTAACATACCGGTAATGTTGCACTCGAGAAGTAGAAGTGGGTTGTTAATAGGGGGCAATAAAGGGATTAGCGATGGTAACTTTAAGCCAGACAGAGCGTGAATAGCGAATTTTATTGTGAAATTATAGAACGTTTTTACGAATATCGGGACACATTGACACACCCAAATCGCGGGACTGTCCCGTCGAGATCTGACATGTATGTTTTAATTCCGTTATCCATATATCAAATCAATGATTATCTAATCAGAATTTAGTTTCTCAAATATAAACCAATTAAATCGTTCTTGAATGGTTCTTAATTCCAGAAAAAATAGCAAAACTAAAAGCATAAATATTATCGATGGAAAGTAATCCAAATCAATTATAAGTATTGAAATAAATTAGAATAACGGTAATGTGTTTTCCTGAAATATCTTACATCTAATGAAACTAAACAGTATTTATTTAAAAAAGAGCATAATAATCAATGATCTTTAAAACAAATATTATTACTCTATCCTGTTTTTCAAAGCTGCACATAAGATACGATTTATAGTGGCATTTGTGGCAAACATTAGTAATTTGCTCCGGACGGTCATAAGTTCGGACATTTTAAAATAAAGTTTAAAAATCGAATATTCGAATATATTCGAATAATGACAAACGAATACTCGAATATCATTTCCAGTATTCGTTCCCATCCCTAGTTTTTATGAACATTTGAACATACGCACGCACACACTATACATTGACAAATGGTTTACATTGGAAAGTTTAACTGCTAAATTAGAAATCCGATATTGATGATGACACGTCTTTATTGGAAGGCTGCAACCAAGTCCTTACTTGAAACCTTCAATACATGTAATTGGAACACTTACATGATATTAAAATGTTTTCACGCGTTTGGGATTAAAATAAAGTTGTTAAAGTGGCTGTTCTATACAAACAGTTAATTTTAGAAAATAATGCCAGTAGGTCTGATATGAATCAGGCGAAGTTTCCACAGACAGCTTACGTTGTTTTGTGATAGCTCTTTAAGATATGTTTGAATGCAGTATTTATTCGTATGTTGTCTTGTCTTATAAAAACAGTTTTATATCGGATTTGTATAATATAAAAGGTGAGAATCACGACACCGAGTTTATTAACTAGTTTAGTGATTGGAGAATTCTTGATGATCAGCTTAATGCATTTGAAACGTTCTGCTTATCATGACCTTCATTATTTTGGTAAATAGTAAAGCGTGTAGCGTGGACCCATCCCACACTAAAGCGTGTAAAGTGGACCCATCCCACACTAACACGATTCGTGGGCCAGAACACGTGGAAGGCTGTCTGGAATTTCTCCACTTTCTTACCAAGGAAACACCTGCTGGTGGTATAGTGTTTGACAAGAATGAGGTACATTTATATTATAGCTGACCTAGTAGCTTGAATAACTAATGATAACTGAACGAATCGTCCATGTGCACAATTCGATTTGTGCAATTATTGTTATTCTGATTATTTCCCAAGGTATTTTCTATCTGCTTTGAGACATACATATTAAGGGGATTTTTAAGTACATGTATAGAGGACATTCAAGTCAATGTCAAGAAATGTGGACCTTGTCGTTAAGGTGCATTGTAATTAAGTACGAATAATATTAGCAATCCTAACTATTATTCAAATGTTTTTGTTTAAATCTATTTACTATTAGTTAATAGGTTATAGGAAAAAGATGTTCAACTTTGTGAAGAAAGCATGACACTTTGTATATAACCATTTTAAGGTATGNCCATGGAGGACATTATTACATGCATTCATGTAATGAAACTAATTTTTACATGAGGTTTAAATTCACTGAATTATTAACAAATTAAAACGTGTATTTAATGTTAGGCCTTGGTATACATATATACGTTTAATTTATTAAAACTAATGTTCAGCGACCATGAGTACACGGCAATAAAATGCCTTCACATTACTACAGATTCGCGTTTTACCATTCACAGGCTCAGCTTACACATCATTTTGGAATCGAAATAAAAATAAGTATTTATCCGTTTCATAACGGGGCCTCACTTCAACGTTGACTGGTGCCGGAAGTACGGCATGCGCCTGGTGCCGGAAGTACGTCATGCGCCTGGGCGCCTTGTGTGAGCGCCAGGAAGCCGGACAAGCAGAACTCATATCTCATACGAACAGGCGGGCGAATCGGGCCTGATCTGCAGCAACGAGCTCAAGGGTCTCCTGTTTTACGCGCAGAATCATACTGACGGTAGCTTCCTTGACAACGAAATTTGCATTTTCTGTGATTAGTGCTTCTCCCCGAAGACGCCAAGCGTTACCATGGGGACACCGGAAGTCGGCAATCCAAAATGGTTGCCTTGGATCCACAAAATGGTATTGAAGACTGATATAAATTACGTTAAGCACGAGTTTATGTCCGTGCGTGACCACTTATATCACCCAATACTACAGCACCGGTACCGAAGGAATTACCTGTGACGTCACAATCGGTCTCACATACATAACTATGGCAAGCGGTTCGACACATAATCCCAAGAAACCAGGTTTTTACTGAGAAACTAGGTTCTCAGAATGAGAACCTATGTTCTTACCAGAACTTATGATACCAAATGAAATGTTGTGTTCTCATGAAAACTAATGATATCCGAGAGAACGACGCGAAAAGCTGTCGAGAACCTAGGTTCTCATGAGAACTATGGTTCCCAAATATAAACCACGGATTTAGTATTAAAAATGGGAACTTATGNACATCAATTAAAAGTGTTGAAATAAATTAGAATTACGGTAATGTGTTTTCCTGAAATATCTTACATCTAATGAAACTAACAGTATTTATTTAAAAAAGAGCATTATAATCAATGACCTTAAAAATAAAAATATTCCTCTATCCTGTTTTTCAAAGCGGTACATAAGATACGATTTATAGTGGCATTTGTGGCAATCAGGAATAGTAATTTGCTCCGGACGGTCATTAATTCGGACATTTTAATATAAGGTTTAAAAATCGAATATTCGAATATATTCGAATAATGACAAACGAATATTCGAATATCTTTTCCCGTATTCGTTCCCATCCCGAGTTTTTAGGTGAAAATAGACACTGCTTTAACTGGAAGGGGAAGACTAATTTTGCCTGACTGAGTTTTGATTGGTAATCATCCGAAATTGATGGAATTGTATATGCAGTATCCCTACATGGTGGACATACGCATATTGTATCTATCCTTTTATTCCAGTGAGATTTCAGGGAGTTATTTCCAGTTGAATAAAAATGTGTTTTGCCATAATTAACCAATGTGCATTATCTGCGAGCATCCATCAGTTTCATTGATATTCTTGTTGATATGAGTATGTTCACCTATTGAGCTTGAGGCCCTCTTTAAACTAGTAGAGGGTAGCCTGTCAATGTAATTTTCGCAGCGCTGTGTCAAGATTAACCCTGTGATGTGCATTCCTCAATGAAGAAAAATGGTTATCTATCGATAATTTTAAAGACGTATTGAGGTCTGAACAAGATTATATGTATTCCATTTGTTCTTTAGTGAAAGTGCTTGACAATAAGTAGGCAAACACTAAAAACGCATATATTGCTAGNGTGTTTAGTGCTGCTATATCACATCTTAGAAAATTGACAATAATACAAAGTATTGTTTGTAAATTGTGAAAACAAGATACAATTGAACGGAACTGCCGAAAAAACTATTCATTACACATTTTCAGAGTTCCAATTTCCTGTTATAATAGATAAACGCAATCTTCGAAGTAAATATATACATGTGTTTCTAATTTAAAAACTCTTATCATAATAACAATACTTCCACCCTTATTATTTTCCTGAATAATTATATNTGGGCCTGAAACAGGTCTTCTGTATTACAACAAAGTTATCAAAAAAGATGAAACATGATAATCACAAAAACTGTTTGTTTTTGACCCATTCCCGCCAACCCATGGGAAAGACGTCGGACCTCGGACAAATCGGATTAAATTTGACGAGGTCCGATTATATTTCCGAAATTGTCGGACCTCGTGACCGACCAAAAAAAAACAACAAAGTAAAACGTTGATTCAAACGAACACGAAACTGGGGATATGTAAAAACAACACGGACTTGTTTATGTTTATTTTACTTCGATGAATAATTTAACTTTAAAATAAATTTAACCAACCAGTAACAAACTCCAAGCGCGATTCTAAAAACCAGACAAATATTGCACCATGTTTCGTGACGTAGGCGACACATCATTGAGTGGTTGAATTGAGTTTTACTGGTTTCGAGCGTTGTGATGATCGTAAATTGAAAGCAGGCAAACATTGTGGACTTCATAATAATACGCTATTATAACAAAAATAAACTCTTCAAAAGATATTTGCTATTTTTGGCACGGACTCTAGATTACAATATAGACTCCCGTGTTTTCGGTTAAAGAAAAACGAGGTCCGATAAAATCTGGTGAGGTCCGATAAATTTTAAAAGTTATCGGACCTTGTGTCCGACAATAATTTTTCGTCTTTCGCATGGGTTGATTCCCGCTCAGAAGCGAAGTGAAAATGGCCTATGCACAATGAATCGACACCATTGAATAATAAAAATTGCGTTACATCTATGTACATAGTTAACACATATAGCTTTTCGANTATTCGGTATATTAAAACAACTTCCACATTTTAAAATCTAATAAAAATATAAATTCAGTAGTAAAGAATCCCAGAACACTAAAAGTATAAAGATTGAACGACAACCGCCAAATGAAAAAAAAAAACAAATTTTCTTTTCCACACGGAAGTTCAATGTTAAATATTTTGTCCTCCTAATATTTTCCCTGTTTGATACAACAACAATCGATAGACGAAACTATTGACGTTTTTAATTGCAATATAGATTGTCTTCTTTTAGGCAATAGTTTTATCAAAGATATCACATGCTTACGTTGCATGATAGAGATCTTACTTTGCATTATAGAGATATATAAGCTCATCAAGCTTTTTAAAAGAATGCTTACCCACAGGAGAACACGGCTGATTCGTAATGTTCCAATGTCCATTGCTGCCACACATGACCGTTCCACTTCCCTGAAGGATGTATCCAGTCTGACACGATAGTGTAGCTGTAGACCCGTACGTTGTGTTGGTATTTAATACGTAAACATGCTGTGGTACCGTAGGACGTCCACAATCTGACGAAATTATTGCAGTATAATAGAAACATATGTCTCATTGTTGCTCGTTTCATAATTACAATACGTCCACCCTTATTTGCTTCCGTAATGATTATATTTTCTATCTAGATAATGATGCAGTAGCCTCTCTGCCTTTTTTTCGTTCGGTGTATTTAATTTCATGTTCAAGTTCTCTGTACTAATAATTGTGATTTTTTTAGGTTCTTTTGAAATATGTTTCATATTACAGTTACAGTTATTGTTTAGTAGAGAACAGTTAATAATGTATTGATTTTGATTGAAATCTTCTGTAAGTCTTATGTTTCTTTTAAATTCATAAACATCTCTGTTTAATTGAAAAACAGTAATTTTATGATAATGAATTGGTGTACAGTTTAGAGCCGTCAACATGACTTTAATTTTTATGTAAGTATATTCGGCATATTAAAAATAACATCGACAATTTAAAATATGATAACAATATTAAAACATATCAACGAATAAAAGAAATCGACAATTAAAAAAATGAAAGGACAACTGCCAAATTTAAAAGCAATAACTTAATAGGTTTTTTTATATTTTTTTTTAGAAAGAACATTTTCTTTTCCACAGGGAAATTAAATGTTGAGTATCTTGTTATCCGAATATTTCCCCTTTTAGACAAAACAACAATCAATATATACAACTATTAATTTTTCTAATTTCAAAACATAGATTTTCTTCTTTTAGGCAATAGTTTTAATATAGGTAGCACAGGCGTACTTTACATTACAGGGATTTTACGATGCATTACAGAGATATATTAGCTCATCTTGCTTTTTTCAAAGAATGCTTACCCACAGGAGTACACGGCTGATCCGTAATGTTCCAATTTCCATTGCTTCCACACATGACCGTTCCACTTCCCCGAAGGATGTATCCAGTCTGACACGATAATGTAGCTGTAGACCCGTACGTTGTGTTGGTGTTTAACACGTAAACATGCTGTGGTACCGTTGGACGTCCACAATCTGCCGAAATTAGTGCAGTATAAT
>VMBQ01013862.1:0-16120 GCA_007657795.1 Dreissena rostriformis | reverse complement strand
CGTTGCAGAATTATCAATATACCGCACATTATGACTTCTTTATTTGAGTGGAGATTTCTCCATGGTGTTAATAAAATAAGGAGATTTCGTTTATCACGATTTCGAGTACAATGTATACAGTATTTACTGTGGTATGGAGGTGACAGGTCGGAAATATTAAGGACGCTGAATATACATCACAGTGAGTCTACATGTTGACAAAATTGTCTAAAAAGCCGATATCGCGAATATGTTCTTGATATTCTGGCATTGATTGGACGTGGATTGTAGCCTGCACAGTAAAATAGTAAAGCGATTTCCAAACCCGAAATCGCACTATAATAACTATATGGCTTTATTAATATGTCTTTTTTCTGGATACAGGTTTTAATCCGAACCCATTCTCGCCTGTGTACGGCTGCACGAAGGCGGGAATCATTCANTATTATGTTTGTTTTTCGAACTAAGGTGACCTGAAATCTATTGTCAAGATGCGAATAATCATGTGACACAATGACATTACAGTAAAAGGTTATTTGTACCCTGGTATTAGTTGAGTTCCAAAAAAAAGGTCTATTAAAATGTAACGATAAATCTAAATATATTTTGTGGTGTAGAAATTAAATGACATTCGCATGTTTTATATTCCAAAAATAAGAGCGTTATTAGTTTTTGACATAACTAAATGAAAATTCAGTTGTAGGTGTCCAATTTTATCTTGTTTAAAGTTGAATGTAATATATTCGTCGTTATCTTGTTATCTTAATTGTTGCAAATAAGCTGAATTGTGTTACCGCACCAGTTTAACTTTTTTAGGAATATAAAGTTGTTTTTGGTGTTAGAAAATTAAGTGAAATGCAAAGCGTTTCTAAACTTTGGAAAAAATAAACTAAAATTGAATATAGAGCGTTTGTTTTTCTGATATAACATTCAGTGAAAACATGTGAGCTTGAAAAATATAATCATGTCTGTCACGACCTTTGAGCTCAGCATCTTGTATATATGCAATCACATTTTAATGTTTTAGTTTAATCCTTTTTCTGAATGAAATACTAGTAGTTTTCTTTTAACAATGGTTTGTTCATCTTAACTCTTAAATGTATTTTCAAAATATTGATTGATCGTTATAGAAATGATATCCATATGTCAAAAGTAGCAATAGATCGATACATTAACGATAGGACTAAACTACCCATTAAATGTTTATCCGCTGTATGACTTTTGAATAAACATTAATAGTTGAGGAGCAGTTAACATAAGAAAACCCAATACTCTATTTAAAGTAAAATACACCCTAAGCACCATTTCTGTAATCCGATTGAAATGGTTTAATGTTCGCTTATTGGGAATGACTCCATACATAGGCATACACAAAACTGTTTGTTTCCATCTACAAAACCGATCCTAACTTTTGGTGCAGATCCTAAACTTTTCTTTGTAATACGATCATTTTTGCTACATTTGATCAGATTCGCAAATTTAAGTTTTATATGTAAAGAAAGAACTGTTGCATGGAGATTTTGAAAATTTCGTTCATTTAAAATCCTTATTAAAGTGGGAAATAATTTGTCTACAGTAAAGTAAAACATGAAACAAATGTTAGTGTAAACCAACAACTTTTGTTTGGTATTTGCCCTCTTCAAACTACAAGGCATTAAAGCTAGATACATGAGTTCGGTCGTATTTGAACATCGATTGTCTGTTTTTACGCATGATAAATCATAAGAAAGAACATAACACGCATTGACAATATGTACACACATCTTCAGAGATAAACTACGAGACAAATATATTTAGATTATTAATCACAAAAGGAAACAGCTCTTATTTAGGCTGGGTTAAGAATTTACAGGATTTAATTGTTAATTGATATTACATGCTGTACTTTTAAATTAATCATTTATTAAACATAACTTATTGTTTTTACATAATATATATATATGGTTACTGCACACATGTGCATTTATGTTCAGGAAGAAACCTATTATACATGTATCTACCATGATCAGCAATTCGATGAATTATATGTTGTTATCTATGGCCTAATGTGTACGGTATTGATTATCTCAATTCACAGGATATTGCCGCGAGCGGATAGTTCTGTATAAATAATATTATAAATCAGATTAACTTCTCCAGTCGAAGACAATCATGAATTCCCGGAAGATTATAACGATACTAAAACGGTTGTGTATTCATGCAAGTTTGATCAAGATATTGAGCGATGAACGTTGTGAATAACTTTGTACGTGGATATGTGTATATACGTGTATTAAGGCAATTTCTATTTTTTTTATTTTTTTTTTACTTGTTAGTACTTGATACTTGTTACTTGGTGTTTACGTGTAATGACAAGAAAAAAGGACATAAATAACAGAGAAAAGTTGCTCCCATCCGATTCGATCCCAGGCCATTATTACTGCGGGTTTAACTTAACAGCGTACAGGCGATTCACATGCAGTCAGCAATTAATTTTTTCCCAAACTCTTAAATCGGTTAGCCTTAACAAAAATCAGTTTCAACTGATGATTACTCTGTATTTTATTTTTATATGAGAAGTGTTATTTCCTTTCTTGTATTGTATTCAACATTTCTTTAGTAGTTTTGACTATTTGACACAAAAACTGCAAATTCGTCTATTCGACATGCCCATTTAATAAAGTCGTATAGATCGGATAAAGACCGAGAGAATACCGTGTTTTATGCTTGTTTTATCATCAGAGCCTGATTGTACTTAAACACAAATATCACTGCAATAAACAAGTATATTCTAACATCTCTTTCGATGCAGATTTGTTCTGACATGTCAATTAGTAATACAGGTATGTTCTTACATGTCACTAAATGATGCAGTTCTGTTCTAAAAGTTCACTCACTGAAAGAGGTATGTTCTTATATGTCAAACACTGCTACAGCTCTGTTCTTACATGACACTCACTGACGCAGATATGTTCTAACATGTCACTCATATCTGTTTCAACGGATACATGTATGTTCTAATATTTCACTTCTAATGCATGTCTGTTTAACATGTCATTCACCGACGCGTATCTTTTCTAACATGTCACTCACTAATTCAAGTCTGTTCTCACATGTCACTCACTAATTCAGGTCTGTTCTAACATGTCACTCACCTATGAAGGCCTTTTCTAACATGTCACTTACTAATACAGGTCTGTTCTTAGTTCTTATATCTCATTTGATGCAGGTCTGTATCGCCGACTTCAACGCCGAGACGGGTGCGACCTCGGAGTCGGATCTCCGACAAGAATTCGGACACGACAACGTCATGTTCTCTAAATGTAACATCACGTCCGCGACGGAGTTTGAGGGTAGGTTTTGTGTGAATGTTTGCGAAAACAAAAATGTGTACATGTAGAATTGTTAAACTGGATACAAAGTCTATTTACTTGATTACAACCGCTTGCTGTTTTTGTTGTTTTGCAAATGTTTACAACTTGTTATGTGGCATTTCTGACATTATCTGTATGCTATTAAACGCAAGAATAATTTCACAAACCATCAGACCGTTCCACTACTTTATATCTACGTTACCTCTAATCCAAATTTTTAAACTATCAACATGTCTTTGTTATATTAAAGCGGTGTTCAAACGGACAAAAGAAACATTCGGTGGGATCGATATAGTTGTTAATAACGCTGGGATAGGAGGGGAAACGGACGAGAAGTGGGAACAAACTGTGGAGGTTAATATGGTGAGATGATGTTATATGTTTACTCTTGATTTATTGTTTACTAAATATGCCACTTTTAAGATGGTGGGGGTATATTGGTATCCTTATGTCGGTCAGTTAGATGATTTGTACACACTTTTCTATGCAGCTCGTGTGTTCGTCCATGTGTGAGTCCGTTCAAAATATTTACAGTCGCTATAAGAGGGGTCGTTTGCGCGCCGTTTTCAATGGTATTTCAGTCATATAATGGTGGCGAGTTTACTAATTGACACATTTTCGTGTGATATTTGGCTACCAATACTAAATGCACACACTTATGTCAGTAACTGATAAATGCCCTAATTGATTCATACGTAGGTGGGGGGGGGGCGAAAATTGTCGAAGAAAGGATTTCATTACTAATCCCAACACAAGTTTTTTGGCCGGGTCGGGGATCGATCCCGAAATCCTTGGATTTGTAAACTTGTACCAACTGAGCTAGCCGGACTAGTCGGAATGTAATAAATTCTTTTTTTTTGCCACTGGCTTCCTGCTTTTATGCTTGTGGTAACGATTATATCATGATTAAATAGTAAAGTGATTCCTCCACCTTGTACATCCGACAGAAGGGAACGCTACGCGGACTGCGGCTCGCCATGCACTAACTCAGCGTGGAGCAAGGAGGCCGCGGGGGCATCGTCGTCAATGTGGCCAGTATGGCGGGTAAGCACCCGTCGATTGACCTGCGCGTGACGTTGCAGAATTATCAATATACCGCACATTATGACTTCTTTATTCGAAAAGCTAGTGGAAATTTCTCCATGGTGTAACAATAATGAGATGAAAGTCATTATTTAGAGAAAATGTATGCAGTATTAACGGTGGCATAGAGATGACATTTCGGACATGTTTCGGGTTTCACCTCCATGTTACAGTATCACACTATTACTGTTAGCTTGTTTAAGCCCAAAACTGGGTCATTATGCTCAATTATTATCGCTATGTGATTGTTTTGATATGTTGTTTTTTTCTGGATACAGGTTTAAATCCGAACCCGTTTTCGCCTGTGTACGGCTGCACGAAGGCGGGAATCATTCATGCTACACGATGCTATGCAGTAAGTTGAAAGACACTATTTATAACTATGTTGATAACACAAAACACAAGACATGATACCAGTTTAATTGTCCCGACGAAAGGATATACAAATTATTTCGAACTAGTTCGAGGACTACTTGACATTTACCATTTGTAGTTTAGTAGAAATGCTTGAAATTGTAGTGTAAACGTACTTAAACATGATAAGTCGTTTCTCATAAGATATGACCATACTATCTTTATTAAGATATCCGAGGCGGCCATGAAGTCCAACATCCGACTCAACGTTCTATGTCCGGCGTTCGTAGACACGCCCATGTTCCGACGGATGGCGGCGGGAGACGCTTCCCAGACTATCGGTGGGGACCAGTCAGCCGTGAACGCGTTTATGGAGCGCATTGGAGTACTCAGGTACCGTTCACATGGCACTGTATGACACACCGTTGGACCATTTGCTAAATCATCCAAAAGATGTCGCGTTGCTTGATCTGATTGTGTTAATGTTTGTTGTTTTTTTTTGTTTTTTTATACGAGAGTATTTTTTTATGGAACAGTTTTTTGTACATGTATATAACATCACAACAAATTGATCTTCATTTTCTTTCGGTCCGAAAGGAAATTGACAAATATTCTCCGCTTTGTATGTGCGTCTGCATTCTAATTTTGGAACAGGTATTTTGGGTTTTGTGAAACGAAGTTTTTTGGTTATATTAATCTAATTCCTATTGATTAAATACAAACTGCTAAACGTTTAGGCAACTGTATAGGGATAAACACTTCTAGTAAATGTGACAGTTGGAAATGTGCCTGTTTCAGCACAGAAGATGTGTCGGCGGCATTAATGGACATTCTCACGGATGAAACAAGAAACGGGTTGATTTTGCGTTGTGCGAAAAAGACTGGAAACGTATACAGCACGCTTACCGTACAAGACGTTTAACACACGTTCAGGAAACGTGTAACGGAACAAATTTGTTTAACTGAACGACAGTGTTACCGAGCAGCGGAATGGCGTGTAAATGAATACCGTATGTGTGACAGAACACATTAATGGCGTACGATGGAATAATGGACGTGTAATAGAAAATAAAGTGAAACTGATAAACGTACGTTGTAAACATCGGTGTTCTATAGTCCTCGGATGAGAGAGGGGCATGGATGCATTTTTCCCTGGCTGTTTCTTTGTAAATGCGTATACCATTTTTATATAGGTGAAGTTATTCAACTTAAGTGAATACTGACAGCTCGCATGGGACGACCGCGGTGACCACCGCAACTAAGATGGCGTCCATTACCAGGTAAAAACATGCACACAAATCCTTACATGGAATTGACCAGTGGGCGAGAAGGACCCACATATCAACAGTATTTCTGTCAATATTTCGATAATTGAACAATCTCATGTGTGCCAACCGACAAGGCTGAACAACAATGCGTGTTTGTGTTAAAAAAATTGAGAAGATTATATATTATTTGTGGTCTTCTACCATTCTTTGTGTGTTAACATTGTTCAGGAAATCATATTAAATAGTGAGAAAACTTTGTTTCTGAAAACTTTATATGGACTGGTAATGTGTACCTCGGGTACTCTTTAGTATAATACAATGTACCCCGGGTACGAAAAATACACTTAAAGGCACCCGAACATACTCCGGGGTATTTTCGGTATATTTTCTGTACCCCGGGTAGGCGGGTACTATATAGTATACTTACGAGTACCCGGGATACTTTTAAATATTACCTGAGCCGACAATGACAAATCGAGCTCAAGTAACTGGCCGTCCAGTTCAAAAACTTAAGTTTTACTGATTATTATTTAAGCCCTATAACGATGAAAATCAACGAATATTTCGTAAAACATTTCCTAAAATAAAGTTAACACATAAACAATTAGTATTACTTATAGCAATTTCAACTAAGTTGGATTAATACAAATAAAACTTTCAAATCGTCATCCGTTCCTCATCATAAACTATTTTATAAATGTTAACACATATTTTATAGGTAATTTTTATTTGAATTATACGAAATCCCTAATAGTGACGCGCTTGTTTGATGTGATACGAGATCATCTGGATCAACCGCCAATATACAGCGAATCAAATGGATTTGTGAATAAATCCACGAGCGTGTAGTTGAAGATAAAGATTAAAGCCAGAAGGCATTTGAAAGTTTGATTTCTTTTTAATCTTCGTTTTGTCAATAATCATGTATAAAAGACGAACTCAAATTGAACTCATGTCAATAATCATTTATCAAAGACGAACATTTAGGGAATGGTTTTAAAACTATGCGAGTCGGTCATATTTCACGTCTATCTGTCTTGACAAATATTTGCCCTCTTTCATGTTGATTGTTTAGTTTGTATCTACGATTTATAGTTCTAAATTACACATAAGCTTTGTAATTTAACCCTTTGCATGCTGGAAAATTTGTCGTCTGCTAAAATGTCGTCTGCGGAATTTCTAAAATTAGCATTTTCTTCGATTTTTTTTCAAAGAATGCTATCAGAATAGCAAACAGTTTGGATCCTGATGAGACGCCACGTTCTGTGGCGTCTCATCTTGATCCAAACTGTTTGCAAAGGCCTTCAAAATTCGGTTCCAGCACTGAAAGGGTAAAGGTACTTTTACATAATGACAAAACAACAAACCAAATGAACACATTTCCAATATATCGGTAACTGATAAAGTTCAAGCATCGGACATGCTAAACGCAGATTTCCTTTTGAAGTTTTGAAACCCTTATCCATTTTGCTTAAGCGTCACAAAATATAGTCACTGAAACGGTCAGCCTATGTCAATTACTATATGGAAATTACTTTTTCGTGGAAAAAAAACTTGTCAGTATCAAAATCGAAATATCGTCGAAAGTCAATATTAAATGAATCTGTTCCTCCCAAAGGCAGCAATTCGGAACAAATCTATATATCTTATATATGCAGGGAGAACACGGTTTATGACACGATCCAGAGAATTTATGAAAAAAACTTAAGCTTCCAGTGGACTTATGACAGTAATGCTAAGGTCATGTTAGGCAAACAAATAAGTTGTTTGGTTTCAATTGACATCAAGAGTAGTAGTTAGGTCAGCAAAACTATTCTTGTTCACTTTTTTCTGTACAAAAAGTATTACCAACATTATGGTTGTCTGTCAATGATGTATCACTTGGGTCCTCCTAGAAAACCATTCATGTTAACCGGTGAATCCACTTGCCCTTATAAAAATCCCCGATTGATCTGTCCTACCATATCCTGATCTATGATTGCAATTCCACGAATACTGATATATATCAAATAACATAGCCGTTAATTTGCGAATGGACGGCTTCACCCTGGGAATATACCGACAATTTCCGACAATTTCCGTATATTTCTCAATATCTCTAGTGGTTTGATACTCTGATATTCAATCTATCATTTGCAATGTATATCAACCGAATAGGAACAACATACATTATATCCTTGTATATATGGGAAAATTAATTATTACAATGTAAATATTCTCAAACACAAAATGTTTACTATGAGGATCTTTAAGATGCAACGCAAACCATTTGTTTAATAATGTAATTAATGTACATGAACATGCGATTAAATACTTATTTATATTTCACACATACATTTTACTCCAATGTCAACGCTCGTGTACAGGAAGGGGGACGGTCATCGCAAGAACATTTATTTGAATGAATCAAAATGTTGCAAATGAGTTCTTGTTTGTTAAGAGCGCGATTGAGGACAGCGGGATGGCTAGTATGTTGTCATGGCAAGTAAGAATGATTCGTAAAAATGTGGAGAGGAAAAGTATGGATAATGTCGTTTGAGTCAACGGGATTTACGTAACCTTAATTACAGCTGTTTCCACCATTGCTCATAAGTTGTCGTAAGCATCAAGTCAACTAGTATTTTATATTATTTTTAATGTTTGAAAGCCGTGTGCAACAATGTTTTGACAATAATAGTGTGTACATTAACTGTATTTGAAAATGTAATCGTCAACTTACGATAAGCCCCCTGCATGCAGTAGTAAAAGTTGTAAAGTAAGTATTTTAATAATAATATTTAACAATGCTGTGTTCTTGAAGCAGTTTAATACATTTCTTCTTGAGATAATTGATTCTACAAACCAAACAGAATTAATAGCTTAAGTTTGCTTTTGCATGAGTTTAATCCACGAAACCTTCGTGTATGTCTATACATAAACATACTAAACTATATACTATATATACTACATAGGTCTACATCTGTACTGGAAGATAAATAATATAATAAATAAGTGTGACTAATATAAGGAATTGTCATCGATTTCTGAAATCAGGATATTGGCCAACTTCAAAATAGTTCGCTTAAACATAATAACTTCGGTTACTCAAATTGCTTGTAATCGGCCTTGCGCAAAAAGCAGAACTTGCAGCAAAGAGCAATCATTATGAAGAGCATGATGACGCAAACAACTGCGGCGACCCCGAGCAAAATGATCGCCAGATTCGTCTTGATACCATGGCAACCGATTTCGTCGGACCCGTCATTACACTGTTTGCGGCCGTCGCACAGGCCATTTTTGTCGATGCACTGTCCGTTCTTGCACATGAACATGCTGGAGCACGTGAGATTCTGCACCTTGCAATCGCTCTCGTCTGATTCGTCGCGGCAGACGGCTTTTCCGTCGCAGACGAGATTTTTGTCCACGCATTCGCCGCTCGTTTTGCACTGGAACTGACCCGCGCAGTCCATGTGGTTGAAAAGTTCTGAAACAATTAGAGATGTATTTGACAAGTGCTGTATTTGATTTCGTTGTTAAAAACAATGTTATTTTAAAACAGAGCATCGATCAATGTGGCGTGTAAGGGAAAACATGTGATTTATGTTTATAACTTAGTAAAGAGTAACATGTAAGTATTGCGCAGAAAATTATTCACTGTTGATCAAAGAAACCATTTTAATTAACTTACATAACAACTTATCTGAATGACCGAATTCCTTGTGATTTGAACAGGGAAGAACATTGTAACTTTGTTAGANCGTTGTCATATCATACCATATTTTATTAAACTCGTCCAGGAAATTCGTAAGTAAAGGCTCGCTTACTAACAGAATTCCTGAACTCGTTTTATAAAAAATGGTATGATATGACAACTCATGCCAGATCCTATATATATCACATCATATTTCATGAATACCAGTTAACGTGAAAACTCCTGCTATATATGATTGAATACACTTAATATTTCACGTTGATGCTTTTTAAGTTTATTTTTAACTTCATGCAATTATTATTCCATTAATCTTGTAGAAACTGTACACTTGTTACACGCATCTTTTCACCAACATTCAAGATTAAATCATAAACGGAGTGGGCTGATTGCATTTAATATCTCTCATCCATTTATAACTTTCTTGGTAACGATCGATGTGTTTAAATGCTTGAAAGAAAACGCTCTTCAAACCAAGCGAATAATACCAAATATCTTCACACGTTAATGGATGTGTGTGCACAGTCAAGTTATGATTTACTGTACAGAGTCCTGCATTTAACGACGTTGATAGCTGTAATACTACCTTGCTTTTTATAAATCGTCTGCACAGTTTCTCTGATTTGATCATATTTAATTAACTTATAATATCATGAGGAGATATGCCAATGACAAATATGTTTGTGTTGTTTATTGCCGTCGTAATCGCAGTCACAATCAGAGTCACTCAACTAGAACTAGTGTTAATGCTCGAGTAAATGGTTTGTATCCAATAAATCATCTATATTCAATGCCTTTTCTATTGCGCAATATCATGCATTAAACAATCCGGAACCAAATCAAATGATAATTATCAGTATTGTAAACGTTTGCAGGAAAACTAAATACACATTAAAAAAATAATGCAGCTATAATTAAGGAATACTAAAGATTTATTTATATTTATTAAGACGTCTTTGAAAAAAATCCAGGTGGATTTTTGTTGTATGCCATAAATCATACATAAAAAGAAAAAAAAAAATATTTATGATTTTAAAACAATGATTCAATATTTTTGGATCGGCTGTGCGAAAAAAACATGTCAATGCAAGTATCTTGCGATAAAACATTCGCAATATTTCAATTGAATGTTTAATCATGTTGCAAATGGTTCTTGTTACAAAATTACCATTACATTGGTGTGGTGAACATTATCCCACTTAACATGATATTTCTAATACTATGCTGTGCTCCTAAGTCGTATGTATTGTTTTCATAGATAATGTGACTATTAAAATATGGTGTGGATTCCATTCATCATATTCCGAGTCTACATGCTTAAGTGATCTACTCGTATTTAGGCATAAAACATGTTATCACATGCTATACCTTGTTTTCAATGTAGTACAGACATTACTGTTTTTTTTTATATTACACGTGTGTAATACAACATTTTTAAGCGTTTTCATTGGCTACAGAATCAATAACTTACCAATCGCATGGCTTTATTTTGGTGAAATGACGTCGTCAACATGAAATGACGTCGTCAACATGAAATGACGTCACGATAGTAAACAACTTTTAGATCTATCAGCATTTGTTTGGTCGATTAAGATGTATTTTATTTAGTTTAAAAGCATGTGATAAAACAGATCTGACACTCGTTGTCATATCATACCATATTTTATTAAACTCGTCCAGGAAATTCGTTGGTAAGCTCGCCAAATGCTCGCTTACTTACAAAATTCCTGAACTCGTTTCATAAAATATGGTATGATATGACAACTCGTGTCAGATCCTATATATATTAAGCTACTGGATGAAGATGTACTAGAAACTTTATTTAAAAAAAAAACAACATTTAAGTACTGTTCCAAGAGCGTCATGCCATATAACGTGTGGTCCATTTTTAGAGTGATACACTCGTGTTGCAGTCGTCGTGATGTTTCAGCTAAAAGGCTAAACAAAATATATATATGCATGATATGGACAGTACCATATATGTGTTGCAAATCAGAGTTGTTCTATCTGTTCCTTTCACAAATTAACGATAGAAGATCGGAATATATCATCGAATCTGTCTGGAAAATACACTGCATAAACCGTTCTGCCAGTATCGTGGTGTATGTCGCAAATGCCGGGAAATGAAGAAATAAAGCTGTTAGCATGGTAACTATATAAGTAGCTTTACAAAACAAGAATGTATATAATTTGTGTTGATTTAATCTCACGGTGTTACCATATCACAGGGAAATTGCCTACGTGCAAAAATTACGTTTTGAGCAAGTTTTGAAGGAGTGTATAGGCCGGAAAACTGTTTCATTAAAATTCAAAGACTTATTGGGATCGCCAAATAAGTAAGTCATTATATTCGAATTATGGTTTAATGTATTGATAGTGTATGTTCGTATTTTGGGCATTCAAAAAAGAAATGTCATCAGTTTTCGAACGGTGCTCCGCAAGAAGATGACGGGTCGTTTATTTCGTGAGATCTGAAAAGATCGTATTTAAAAGTAATTCACAAATTGTAATGCATTAAGAATATTAGCTTGTCTACTGCCTATATTGTAATATTTTTTATACTTGAGAATGTGAGGAGTAATTGCAGATTTAAAATATGATAATGTAGGTTGTAAGCAAAAGGTGAATTCCACTGTTGAACCGCATTTAAAAAAAGATACATTATATGTGTTAAGTCTCGATACATGAAGATTATAATCGTCTTGGTTTCTAAAGTTAAAATTTGATTAACAACCGACTCTCTGTTGAAGAATGTGAGATTTATATGATTGAGTACGCAATTTGTATAAAAGTTACCAGATTTTGTTCGCCTTCTACTTAATGCCTATGGTACTTACCCTTATTTTTAAGCAAATTTGCTTTACTAAAGAAAGGTTTAAAGCAATTCGAGCTACTTCGACCTGTTTACTTTCTAAGATTGTGCTTTCTCATTAAGCGCAGACATCCCAAAACTCTTATGCGTATTTTAAAACTAGGAGAATATGTGTACGGTTTATAGTGAGTAAGTTGATTTTAGATAATAAATATGTCAGTTTTCGAAAAAATAAACACTTTTTTTACTACGACGAGTATATACCATTGTGCATTTGATCATAACATAACTGTTTATGATTATCAGACGTAACAACACAGTATTTTGAAACTGCAACGATAGCGCATCAGATTGTAAGATATACACAATTCAGTTTTTGATGGATTAAAAGAGACCAACCATTGCTCGGACCAATAATTAAGAGAATTTTCATTTTNATTTAAGTGAAGTTTTAATTTTTGGTTCTAATTAAGTACTCGTATATACTCAGTTTAATAAATAATAACATCACATCAGATAGATATTAAAACACTTTTTTTTGTTAATTTATGCAAAAACATATGGCATAATTATTATCGGTATGAATTATAAGCTGTTAAAATCAAATAGCTTTTCACAACCTATAACAAATGCATCAATCTTGATAATTAGTGCACAAATTTTGAAGCGATTTATCGATATATATATGTATAACTTTCCCAAGTTGATGTTTAAATTAAACATTAAACAAGCGAACTTATAAGGATTTACTGAAGTCGAAAAAAAGTTAAATGACAAAAGCACTGTAGTCAGGACAGAAGAAGGTGGTATTTAAAAAGACCTTCATTCGTTGTATTATTGACCAATACGTATTAAAATAGTTTTAAAACAAAATAATTACAAGATGTACAATATAAGATATTACGCGGTTTTCATGTATTTCTTATCAGCGTTCATACTCAGCATATCTTATATTTGTAAGAACTGTATGTAACGTATTGCTATTGAAACGTAAGCTTCATTATTTGATGCTGTAACATTTATTGATTTATCTTTTACGTATACCCTGTATTCAATAGGAATATAGTAACACGTTTGCAATATTGATCAACCAAACGTGGCGAAACTTCTGAACGAAAACTTGCATTAAAATATACATTCAATTAAAAAATAAAAGTCTTTATTTATAAGCACATTACGTGCATACACAAAATATTTATTACCTAATTAAACATCTGGAAATAAATTACGGTTAAACAAAACATATCACCTTATCAAAAGTATCAAATCTAGCAAGTAATTTTACAATTCTTTCAAAAAAAATCTAGATTACAAAACAGTAAATGAGCACTCACGCTGAGACAAAATATCCCAGTCCCGTTGTTACTCGTATTAAAACGTTTATCTCTACACATGAACGTAGTATAGGATAGAAATAGGATGGTATTTTTTGCACAAGTTTAAAATCGTGTCTTTATCGTACAATCATACGCTTCGTTAAAATACAATAATTAGAAACCCATCGCATATACCGCACACTTAAGTCATTGCTATATCCTTGTCAAACATCCATAATTATGCGACAAAGGGCATTATTAAAATCTTAGTGTTACTCAAAAGATGGTCTCACGGGAAAATGTCTTTAAACTAGTATGAAATTAAAAACAATGTTTTATCCGCATAAAGGGCTAAACAGTTGTTGTTGTTTTTTTTGGAATTTTATAGTGGTGTTCAAAAGTTTCTTTCGAATTCTAAGACAAAACAAGGACGCACCAGAAGTATTGCTTTCACACTGTGATCTTGACGTACAATGTTGGGGGAGGGAAACAAACAAATTATAATGCCCAATCGAAACACACAGACATATCAATATCCTTCATTGATTAAGGGATGCTCATACACATAAATTTTATTCTAATAGTTATGCGTAGCACAATAACATATAACAAAGGGCAATAACGCCATAATTATATTTTTATGGTTTTTGTGCTCTCTACTTCGTCTAAAAATTTTATATCATATAGGACGTTTCATTTGAATCCCTTTAAATCTCTTAAATACTAATACAGTTATCCTTAATAGTTTAATATCTTCTTTGGCTGGACCATATTCACTTAAAACATACCCTCTAAGCATTTTAATAGATTTCCGATACTTACGACCTAGTTGCACTAACATAAGGTTGTAATATTCGATTCAATCGTAACGGTTTGGTATTCATGTTTCCATAGGTACATTTGATTGAGATCGTTTTATACGCGCCTTTAGTTTGCGATGCATTCTGGTGTACAGGTAAGTTTGAGGTTCGGTTAGCTCTCAAACCGGTTTACCCAACAATACATTGAACCAGAGCGGTGATACCAGTTTTGATCATGTTATGCTTATATTTAGTGCATTGTTGCAAAAGTAGTTGATAAGAACAAGAATTTCTGTTTGCACATGAGACATAAGGAAAGGACAATTACTCTGTATGCGATAATTTTTTAATAAAATAAATAAAGTGTTCACATATTCCGATGCAAATAAACTATCACGGTTTGCATACGTTCTGTCTTCTGACATAACACCAATATAACTTCCAATAGCAAATGTAGTAATTATATCGCTTTATGTCTGTATCATCCAATGACAGATATAACGCAGGTATAATGCCGCTATCTCAGCATACGTACTAAACGTGTTTAAAGTGTTTCCACATATCCCCGCAAACTACCGTTTTATAATGTGTAAAATTGGCTTCAACAAAGTGGTTTTAAACAATTTTTGCATCAGATAATTTTCAAGTTAGTATTTTCAATAAAGTTTGTTTTTGGAAACAAGTTTCGTAAATATTGCAGCTGTCTGGTAACCGTTGATACGAACTTGTTACGACAAAGAGGTTAGATATAAGGAAGTGTAAAGATATTGTATATACAACGTATGCTGTTTCATTAAATACCGGTAGATAATCATTCATAGTGTTTAGCTAGCGTAATTGATTCTAACATATTTATTTTCTTCAAGATTTACTGATGGGAACCATGCCACAATATTATATACAAAAAATAACATTACGTCCGTTGCATTTAATTACAAATATTTACTCGATATTTTTGCAAAACAAGTAGCACAGATGCAAGTACCTGCAATTAACAAAATATTAATTTATGAATTACTTATGTGAATAATTGTAACGATAAATGTTTATAATTTTAAGCCACTAATATAAATAACTGTACAAACCTTGTTGGTTTTAAGGTACAATTTTCATGTTTACAATCCTTTTTTTACTTTTAAACTTAAGCGTGCACAAATAATCCGAAACAGAACAACGCTTAAAGGAAAATGATAACCAGCATCCAACAAGCAAGTCCTTAATATCCCGTGTTGATATATTTGTAGACCTGCTCCAATTCTATCGCTATGAAATTTATATGATCTACGAAACAGCACTATACGTCGGTACAGTTCTCAGAAAACAAGTCTTACAGCGAGTGATAAGACCAAGACCCGCTGGCATTGTGTACAGAGGCCATCCGTTACACATATGAATATGTTTAATGATGCTATAAACATTCTCTCTAAATTATCTGAGACGCTGCGATAACCTCGTATCTGGAAACTT
>VMBQ01013861.1:0-15707 GCA_007657795.1 Dreissena rostriformis | reverse complement strand
AGCGGCGCAGTAGGGGGCATTGTGTTTCTGACAAACAATTATGCAACCCTTCGAAAAAGTGGGGGCATATTGCTTTGCACCGGTCACCTGTTTGTAAGTCAGTGAGATGGCTGGTGTTACTGCACAATATTTAGAGAATGCTTTGACCAATGATAAGTAGAGAACACTTTCAACCACGATCCTGAAAACTGGTTATCTGGTTACTCAAGTGAAAATTAAGACGCCTTTCAACTTTGAGATGAACAACTCAAAGGTCGGAGTCACAGGATTTCCTACTTTAAACCAGGTTTTCGGAAGGAAAAAACTGGTTATTAGCTTGCTGAATGTCAGCGGGCGGGCGGGACAATTCTTGTCCGGGCCATAACTATGTCGTTCATTGTGAGATTTTAAAATCATTTGGCACATTTGTCACCATGATTGGACGGTGTATCGTGTGAAAGAATTACGTTGATATCTCCAAGATCAAGGTCACACTTTGAGTTCAAAGGTAAAAATGGCCATAAATGAGCTTGTCCGGGCCATAACAATGTCGTTCATTGTGAGATTTTAAAATCATTTGGCACATTTGTTCACCATCATTGGATGGTGTGTCATGCGAAAGAATTATGTCGATATCTACAAGGTCAAGGTCACACTTTGAGAAAATATATTGAATTTGACACAAGGGGGGTAACTAGGAACAATCAGTAACAATGCACATATTGCATTGTCTCCCTTTATCAGACTTGTTTTCTCAAATGGAAAACCTGGTTTTGTGACAATTTTGTCCATTGTTTAAACTGTTTTCTACATGGACCAATTTGTTTCCGCATGATATCTAGAGAATGCTTTGACCATTCATATAATTATTATTTTGGTTATTCTTGAGAAAATGGAGAAACCTTAAAAATTTAAGGTAAACCAATTAGATCATACAGATTATTATGTTGGTTAGTTTTGAGGGAAGGATAACCCATACCGATTTTGAGATCAAAGGTCAAGGTCACCGGCAATCTCTAAAAAATGGCATGTATCTGGCTGCAAGCAGGGGCATCCATGTTGTTATCGTATATTTATGTTTATGACGATAAGCTTTATATTCTTAAGTCGAAATCAACTATAAAGTTCTGTTCATGTTTTACAAACACCTCCTGCCTTTTGTCCGTGTCATCCTGTTTTATGGGTAAGAGAAGATGGGACAGAGTTTAAAATGTTAACAATTAAAATATGGAAATATTTTCTAAGAGACCTGATTAATGTTAAGAGGCAAAGAATTAAAACATGAAATTAGAGGAACATTGTCACAGAGAGGATGTATACATCTTTGACATGGCATTTTGGTAATTCACAATGTTCTTGTATATGACCACCAAGAAAATGGGCAACTTGTTTGCCTTGTTAAACTGAAGGTTGTTGTTAATCATTAACATGATATAACATTTCTTTTTCAGATAGGAAAGACATTCAAGCAAGCAGATAGACGATTGTCGGTAAGAATCTTGGCCTGTTGTAAGGCAGACCCGGCAGAAATGGAAATGAATCTACCACATTAATACAAAATAATTGCTCGACTTTAATATCAATATTGTGTTCGGTTGTTGAACAAGGTCTCCAGAGACATGTTTTTCTGCGTTTCCTTTTGAAAAAGTAGCACAGTGGTATAAATATGTCTCATGTTAATTTTTTTTCTCTGGAATATGTCCATATGTGCAAATGCTTAACTGTATCTGTTATGTTAAAGGAGAGTGGTTTAGAATTCCTGACTTATTGAAAGCAAAACAATACTTATTTTAAATGCGTTTCTGTTGTTTTCGTGTGACATTAAGATTTAAAATATTTTTAATTGTGAAAGACTGTTGTTTAAATTGTTTAAGATGTATTATTGTTGAACTGTAATTGTCATAATTATTTACAAAGTTATGCTGTTCTTTTACATAATGCCTTACTTCGACTCGCAACAAGTTGTTACATGTGTACTGGAGTTGTTTTCCTCTGACAGCAGTACAGACCGCACTGTCGTATGATTTTCAAACTGGCTTTTATTACACAATATTTGTATATACCTAATTAAATAACAATGCAACATAGTCATTTACCATGCTTTTGAATGTCTGTATTTGTTTTGGATAAAAAGAAAATGTTCAATAGTCTATCAATTTACTTTATATTTTTGGTATAAAGAATATGTGATGTTTGCTGTGATAAAAATACATCTGTGATTTATTTATTTGTTACAGTTCAGTTATTACTAACAAATAATGAATTTAATTGTTAAATGTTTGTGTTAAAAACAATGTTTGCCATTGAAATTGTTGAATTATAAATTATCTTAGAGCATTTATTCTTAATTCTTTTGCATGTATTGAGAAAATTTAAAAGCGTTGTTCTTGCATATAAATATCTGCATGGTTATAACCCTTCTTTAACAAATATTGCAGTACTCGAATATACCTGAAAGTGTAGAAAGACTTATTAAGCACACATTATAATTTGCTGGATATCAAATTAATGGCTTATCATCTGTAATAATCTTGTTCATATTCTAACATGAAAGTTAAGCAAAAAACAAACATCTCATGATGAGAATGTGACAATGGTGAAGATAATTTGGACAGCAGAACAAACGTTTTATATTTATGGACCTCAGTTACCTAAGTCCTTAGTGTGACCTTGACTTTTGATTTTGGTAGTTATGCGTCAAAGCGCTCGTTCAGGCATATGGATATTGTTTTTTGTCAGGACGGAAATGTTCCAGTTTCTAAGATGTGTTCAACTTGTAAGCCCATATGAAAACAAGAAAATATATGTAAAGTAATCACATACATGTAATTAACAATACAGACAGACACACAAAGATAGGATTTGCTGTAGATGTAATGTCAGGTTCAGTCACTCCAGCTACATACAATACAAAATGTACAACAAAAAAAAGACAAAGAACTTCAAATAGCACTAAATGGCTAGTAGAGAAATGGTCAATGATATCATCTAATTATTTAAAGTCATGTATTCAAAGTCATGCAAACATTATTTTAAATTATATACATATTGTGTACATACATGTATAATGCCCCTTTGATTCATAAAATTGATTAATTCTTTACAAAACATATGTAACATTAAATGATACATGAAACAGCACAACTAAAGCATACATAATGACCTTTTTGACTTGTTGATAACCAGCAACAGTCGTTGAATATATTAATGTGTAAACAAATACAGTACAAAGTCTTCAAATACAGAAGGCACATTTATACCAAACAAATATATCAATTGTGTCTTAAGATATGTACAAAACATCTTTGATGACTGATGTACACAACTTTAAAACCCGAACATGGAAGATTTCTGAATGCGTAATGAATAACAAAAAATGTGTACATGTTTTTTTTTAAATATTGTTTTTTTTTTAAGCCGATATTTAATGTACTTCAATGTGTTACAACAATCAATGTCTTAAATGTGCTTACATTCTTGTGCACAAACATGTTGGTTTGTATTTGTCAAAATTGATGTACAAGGGGTTTATGGGGTATTACATTAAACTTTTTTTTGTACTTGAACATCCAAAATCTATTATTGTTTCCAATGTCACTTGTACCACGTTCCAAAGTTTCTCTATCAGTGGATCTTGGCTTCTTCCATTGCCTGTTAAAAAGAAACGGGATTAAAATTAGTGCCTTGAAAATATACCCCATGCTTGAACAATTGTTTCTTGCCACCATTTCTTTCTATTTAATTATTATAACTTTTTAATACTCTGTATTTTCTTTTGAAAATCAGGAAGGTGAAATTTAANCCCCCCCCCCCCCTTTGTTCTTCCACCCAATACCCTCTGTGATTTGTAAAGACCTTTCTTATTCAATTTTCATTGGAAACTTCTTAAGGTTGAAAATAAGATCTTTTTGAGCAGCAATATGTTTTGTAAAGTATTTTTCTCTGCACTACACTCCTATAGTAGTTTATAATAGTAAATCCTACTCATTTTAAGGTTAAATGTAATAATACTATGGGATTATTCTACATGCGTGTCCATTTCATTGGAAGAACCAACTAGAGTATAATTTGAATGCTTGCCTACCTGTGAAGAGTTTGTACTCATCTTGAGCCAGATACCGTATCAAATAAACTGTGGGTCTATTATCACTGATTAAAAACAAGGATATCAGTAAAACTGATGGATGCTCCCCAATGCCTTGTCGATATATGGGTTAATTGTGTGAAAATAAACAAAACGAGAATTGGACTATATGTACAGTTAATGGTAAATTTCAAAGGGCCATAACACTCTTAATGAATCATCTAACCAGAACCCACTAATAACATGCACATCTCCTCAAGGTAGTTAAGCTTCCCATAAAGCTTCATTGAATTCCAGTCAGTAGTTGGGGAGAAATAGCCCGGACAAGAATTGCACTATATGTACAATGGAAAATTTCAAAGGGCCATAACTCTGTGAAAAATCATCCGACCATAACCGGCTGATAATATGCACATCTCCTGTTGGTAGTGAAGCTTCCCATAAAGTTTCATTGAATTCCCGTAATAAGTTGCTGAGAAATAGCTCGGACAAGAATTGCACTATATGTACAATGGAAAATTTCAAAGGGCCATAACTCTGTGAAAAATCATCCGACCAGAACCGGCTGATAATATGCACATCTCCTCTTGGTAGTGAAGCTTCCCATAAAGTTTCATTGAATTCCGGTCATTAGTTGCTGAGAAATAGCCCGGACAAGAATTGCACTATATGTACAGTTAATGGAAAATTTCAAAGGGCCATAACTCTGTAAACAATCATCCAACTTGAACCGGCTGATAATATGCACATCTCCTCTTGGTAGTGAAGCTTCCCATAAAGTTTAATTGAATTCCGGTCATTAATTGCTGAAAAATAGCCCTGACAAAAAATGTGCACGGACAGACGCACGCACGCACTGACGGACGGACAGACAAAGCGGCGACTATATGCTCCCCCCAAATTTTTTGGGGGAGCATAATAAACAATCCACTAACCATGTACTGCTTGGAAAGAATGAGATGCTGACGTAGATCCATCTGTGTCGTTCGGACATATTTGAGCATAGAATCTGGGGTCGGCGGAACCAGGGATTTAAAATATTCATAAACTGTTGTGTATTTTTCCACTGTCTCCTGAATTTTCTGTATTCGTTTCTTGTTAAGGAAGCCTGTAAAGGAGCGTAGTACTGCTTGTCGCTGATCGTGTAAAGTTTTGATGTCTGCATCCAGCTTTATTAGGGTAGCAGCGTCACCAACTGCGACGTTATATTTCTGAGCAAATAGATCTTCAAGTTCCTGCTTCAACTGCAGAAGTTTTGTGTATGGTTTCGGAGAAATGGGCATCATCAGAATCAGAAAGACATCCTCGACGGGGGACTTAAATGTGCCTAATTCAGTCGAGAGAAGAAGTTCAGTAGGTACTCGCCGATGTGGATATCCATGGAAACTGGTTCGATTAAGCAACATCCTGATTTCACTTTCTACAGACACCATACATAAAATTTTCTTCTTGTCGTTTAAAATATTCGTTCTCAGTTGAAAAGAATCAGTTGCATTTAAGTTCACAAACTTGGAATGCATTTGATTGACACTTGCATTCAACGAAGTTAACGTCTCTTTAATCATGTTCTGTTCTTTCTGAAGCTGGTCGCTATGCACCTCGGGGGAATAATGTGGTTTAATTCCTTTTGTTTCTCGTGTACTGGATTCCAGCACATCAGCAGGCTTTCCATGTACCTGACTTACACTGACATGCCTAGTATCTCCCATGGTGCTGACAGCCCCTTCACTGACTGACGCCGGCGCGCCCCAGAACTGTTGATTTCCCCCTGCGTTAACTGTCTGACGATGCGTATTCCAAGGTGGAGGTGCATTTCTGCCCTCGAAATTTCCGGGTGAATTATGCGGTTGAAAATTCAACATGTTTTCATTCTTCCATTCACCTGAAGGCATTGCTGCTGTCCCAACAATGTGTTTCTTGCCCTCCTCCTGTATAACGTTTCTCACTCTGCTCTTCAGTTTTCTTCGCTTTAGCTTGTTTAGTTGTGATAAATCCATATCAAAAGGAAACGGAATAATGGCCTCCAAGTGGCTTATTGAATCAGTTTCAAGTTCCACTTTCAGCCAATCCTCTAATGTCTTAACTTGGCTCGTGGCTTGTACTTTTTGCTTCGTTTTAGTTATTGATGCAACTGTCCGCAACAGTTCACTCTCTTTATCATTTCTAGTTCTTTCACGTTCTACGCTAGGTTTATCTGGACTGGTAAGTATTGCTGACCAGAACTGACCGGGCCTTTGTTCCTGATTAGTATACCGTTTTCCATATTCATAGTCCTTTCTTTCGTTTCTTACATTCACATACCTCTTTGGGGAGTCTTCCATTGCGTTTCTTTTAAAATAGTCTCCATGCTTACTGTAAGAACTAGAGTCAGATCCGCTTCGGTTTCTAACAATTCTTAAATCGGTCTGTTTACCAGGCAAAACATCTACAATTTCCAAATCAGAATCATCAGATATTTCTCCATCTTCTTTTTCTGAGTCTACAACAATACATTCCCCACTTTTATCTTCTGCTTTATGTTCCTTTTTAATATCTTTTTCTGGAGTTCGGGGCTGTTTTTGAGATTGCTCAAACTTGGGTTTTGGGCTTTGAACAGGAGATGTGATTTCTTTTTTGCAAAACTTTTCAGAAGTTGATGGAGATGACGGCGTTATTACAATACAATTACCAGTTACATTTGCTGATCTGATGTTGTCCTTGGTGGTTTTGATTACACTTTTCACCTCAGAGAGCGATTCAAGAATTTTGGATCCAAACTCATTAACACGTTTATTGATTTCCAAGCTGCCTTTTGTTTTGTTATCTTCTACATTTTTTTTAAGTTTTGATGCATCAAGTAATATCTTTTCTTGAGCCCTTTCTGGGTCAATTTTTATTTTTTTACGATCATGTGTTACTTCAATTTCCTTAAGTACTCTTTTCTTCTTTTCAAGCTGAGTTGACACAGTCTCAATATTTGAACGTGGAATAGTTTCCTCCAGTTTTTCTTCTTTTATTGAACTGTCCTGCCCGTAGGCTGCTTTATCATCTTCTCTTCTGTCACTTCTTCTTCCAACTTTATCTTCAAACCAGTTAAAAGGATCACTCGCATCTATTTTCTTCTGTGGGTAGGAAACAGGGCTCACTTTGTCCTTGAACCAGTTAAGTGGATCGTTTGACTTACTAGACAGTTCGGTTTTCGCCAAAATTGTATTTCCTGTTGACATATGCGACACTGGTGCGTGCGAAGTCCAAAAAGAAGACGCAATTGTTCCACGATTTGTAGGAAAACTGAAATTTGTGAACATACCTATTGTCACTGGTTGCCCATGATCAGTTGGTGAAAAATGATTGCCAACAAATAATTGTTTTGTTACAGGTACTGGCTGAGTTACCTGACCTGAATGTTGTTGAGGATATGGAAGCAATGGTGGCAATCCTGGTCGTGCAAAGGGCGGAAACGTCCTGTGATACTGTATTGGGGAATCTGTAAACATGTCTATGGGAGCATCATTACCAGTCGTTAGATGCACAATGGACTTTGTTAAGTCAGACGAAGTCACAGAAGTGGACATCACATTTCCGACAGCACTGATTGAGGTTTTTGACAAGACCTGGATGCTATTGCCATAAGTCGGTTGAACAGAGGAAACAGTGGAAGTATTAGAATCAAAACTTATCAGGTTTCCAGGTGGGTTCGAGGAGACCTTATCTGAGGTTGTTGAGTCGACTGCTGGTTGTTTTCTTTTCAAAGACTGACCCAGAACCTCTATTGCAGATCCCACAGTTGATTCATTGTACATATTGCCAGTTGTGGTGTTTACTTTCTTCTGGTCTCCTTTTAATTTGATAACCATGTTATTTCGACTTTTTGCTAATGCAGACGCCATTTCTATTGTTTTGACCAAGGTGGCATTAAGCGAGTCATCTAAAATGTCATAAGTTCTGATCTTCGGATCAATAGCACTATGGTCCACCTGAAAATACATTCAACATGTACTCTCTTATAACTAAATATCTAAACAACACTTGTTGCAACGCAAATTAACATTTGATCTCTTGTCTAGGTTATTTAAAACAAAGGTTTTTAGTAAATAAAAACGGTATTATATCTTGCAAACACTCGAATTTTAGTTGTTTAATGAAATTTGTAAAATTCATGTTTTTTTCCCTAATAATTTATTTAAACATGTTTTTGTATCCCGTATTAACTGAAAGGGCTTAAAGTAGAAATGTGATTTCAGAAATACTAAATGATATGATAGGACATTACCCATAAAAAGGTCAACCCACACATTATATATAAATGAACCTTCAAATGCACCCCTGAAGTATAGCATTCACAAATAATAATTTAAGCTTCTTATGAAACAACCTACCTGATCACTGTCAGCAGATTTCACAGTGTTTGATGGAGACAGATCTATCACGAGACCTACGTCGTCATCGTCGGCATCACTGTCAATCACTAAACCTTTGTCATCATCGTCCTCTTCATCTTCGCTGTCACTATGATTGCCTGTGATTTCTAGCAACACATCTTCACCCAATTTTGATTGTTTTTCTGCAGGGGGACTGGACAGGGCCGATTCTAAGCATCGTTTTCTTTCAGCTTTTTGGGTGTTTTCTTTCCACTGTGCTTTCTTACTTACGATATCATTATCCATCTGGTGTGTTGTCTCAGGAATATCATACAAGAACAAGTCCTCAGAACGAACTTTTAGCGCAGACTGCTCCATGGATTCTAGCAAAGCTGAATGGTAAGAGATGTTGTGAAGAGGCGTGGAAATGTCGTCTTCAAAATCATCTTCACCTTCGTACTTCTTTTTCCGAACAGGTGTGGAAGGCGTTTCCGTGGGAAAATTGGCTGTCGTATCTTTTGCTTTTGTGCTGATCACCTCCGACAAAAGCCTTTCACTGGCCTTTAACTTATTAGAGCGACTAACCTCTGAATGAAATATGCTCTTCATATCCAGTATTGGTTTCACCTTGCGGTTTCTTCGTACCATGCTGTCCTTTTCTGAAGGAGACTTTTCCTTATTTTCAACACGTGCCTCTGGCAGACTATGATCAACAAAACTGTCAGAATCACCATAACCGCCATTGGTTTTATTGTCTACTTTCTGTGGTGAATTCTCATCAGCTACTCTTGTTCGATTCCAGAAGCCCCCAATCTTCTTGTTTTCAATATCACCTCCCATTCCCTCATTATCATCACCGAAGCCAGGTATCGTTTCTAGACGTTCTGCTTGCACTGCAGTGGAATTTTCTTGAAAGTTGTCATTTGCGTCATGTCTGGCTGTCGATGCAATCAAAATGTTTAAAAATCAAACTTTTAAAGACAACACTATGTGGTTCAAAGTAGGCAATTACATTGAACCTATTAACTGTTTTACAATGTTTACACTCTATTGATTGTTGCGCAAATCTCGATCACGTTCAATTTACTGGCAATCTAATATTTTTATTAAATAATTTAATTTTGACATCTGATATTTAATAAATGGCCATTTTTATACAACACTGTATGAATTCAAGCTTGTGAACAGTATTTGAAGCTCATTGAATATAAATAAATAGGCAATATATAGAAGCAACCTATGGATTTAAAATGAACTGCCTAAAACTTAACATGTCTCTATCATAAGGGCTGTGAAATCTGATATAATCTGAGAGCCTTTCTTGACTGTTATTGCCAAATTATGTTAATAGGTCGCGCAGTGGTTATGGTGATCGCCTAGCGACCGGGAGGTCATGGAGTCGATCCCCACTGTGGGAGCGTTTCTCAGATCTCGCAAAAAGGCACCAAGTACTGGTTCTACCCAGAAAAATAAATCCTGTTCAACTGTTATAATAAGAATTTGTATATAAAATTTTAAATACCATTGTTTTAATAGAAATGTATACAGAACCCTGATAAGGTTCTATACCAAATATTTTTATATATAATATATAATGCAACTTAAGTTTATGTTAAAGTACTGATATATTGTCAATACATGTATAGCCAATTTTGAATTAATTAGTTACCTGCAAAGGCACCCATATTCTGAAATCTCCCACCAATGGTCTGTGAGAAACTAGCAAGGATTGTCTTCAGATTGGCGAAGTCTAGACCCGGCATTATGCTCTGCAAGCCCGCATGTGACATAGAGTTAGATGCCATGGTACTTGTATTTTTACCACTTACGGGAATGGCGGGCACGTTTTCTTTTATTTTTAACGATGTATCTCTCCAATCGAAGTCACCATACTGCGTATCTGTTTCTACCTTATTTTTGTCAGTTTTATTCAGTGCGTATGCATCGAACAATGCATTATTTTGGGGTGATTTGCTTCTAGAATGGCTTCTTGAATGTTCCTTTCTAAAATCAAAGTCACCATCCGAATCTTGAGAATTTTCTTTGCTGTTTTCCGTTGTCCTGAAATCCATGTCATAATAGTCTATCTGACTTTTGACTTCGTCAGCACTGTCATTCTCACTATCTAACTCCATGTGCACCTCTTGAAAGTTATCCTCGCTGACAACTTTTTTTAATTCTTCCTTTGCAGTGTTTGTAACTGCTTCTTTTACATCGTCTCTGATGTCAATATCACGTGCTGGGGAATACTTCTTCCTCCTCTCATCAACATCTTCTACAACTCCTAAGCCAAAAGGATCACATGCGATGTCATCTTTTGATTCAATGCTTTGATTAAAATCATGATGTGATTTTACAGATACATTTCCTTTAACCATTTCAATTGGACGTCGTTGCTTATCTGATATTTGACTGCTTTCTGTAGCCGGTTTATTGCACAAGAGACTAAATTTGATTTGTGGTTTGGGTTTAGCAAGCTTTGCTTTCAGGTCAGGAAGAACAGCTTTTGGTCGAAGAAATCCACTCCTCAAATCAATATCCTCATCCTCGTTATCTTCAAAACAATCGGCCACATCAATTCTCTCTTTTATACCCTTCAAACCAGGTTTTATTTTTTCTATATCCTTACTTGCTTTTGATGCCTCAACAATTTCAACATTTTCCACTGCATTGTTGGTAGTACTGTTAGCACTTACCTCAATATTACTTATAATATCACTGTTATTATCTACCTTTTTTTCTTCCTGTTTAAAGTCAATTTTTATGTTTAAACTCTCATGTTTATGATCATCAAATCTTCGATTGCCTGATGAGAATCTTGAGCGATCTCTGCCGTTGGGACTGTTAGACCTTCGTCTTGTGGAATCTCTCTCCCGGTGTCTATGTCTGTCTTCATGCCTTCCTCTGACAAAAAATCTATCTCTCCGACGATCTCGGACGCCTCTATCAATGCTGCTTGACCTATCATGTTGCACTCTTTCCCTGCTACTTGATCTAGAACTGATGTTAGAACTACTCAAATGTGAATCAGACTGACTAATATGTAGAGGTGAATGGACAACTTTTTGTGCAACTTTCGCCTGCCTGTTTTTGACAAGTTCTCCAAGAGAACCAGGCAATGGTTTTCTGAGATCAACAGGGGATATAGAAGCCCTTGTTGTTGCTTCACCATTTTCATGAGTTGGTGCTGCATTTCGACTAGACTCAGTTTTTTGGGGCATAGGAATATCTGCCAGACTAACGGGAGGAGGAGAAGGAATGTCACCTGGGTCAAGATCTGAAAATCTACTTTTCTTTTTACGACGAGTTTTGGTATTCCAAAAATCATTATCACTATCACCAGCAGATTCCACCTTGTTAAATTCTTCCAACGATTTCTTAATGGACTCTTTCAAGTCTTTGCTAGGAGATGAATCATCAGTTTCAGTGGAAGTCTCAAGCGGAATAAATTTCACTGGAGTATCTGGATAGCTAGCATCATTGGAGGCATCAGGCGACATGATATCGGGGGACATGATACCAGGCGACATGATACTATCAGGGGGGGCATCAAGTGTAGAAGTAGTGCTTTGAGACACTGAAACTAATGTTCTTAGGTCTAAATCCTCATTTTCATCAAAACCATCTAAAAGCAACTGATTTTTATTTTCTTCATCCTTTTTGGCAGCTTCATTTATAGCCTCTTTCAGTTTTTCAGCTTCTATCTTCTCAGCTTCTTCTTTCTCCTTTCTTTCTCTTTCTAACTTTTCTTTTGTAAGGTACTCAATTTTCTCCGCTATCTTTTTAACCAGAAATTCGGGATCCTTCAGTTTATCCCCATACTTATCGGCAGATTCCTGGAGACTTTTTAAGGCTTCTGTAAAGAGAGACACATTTGCAGAATGTTCTACCAACTTCTGCATTGCACCAACAAGAGCAGGGTCATCAATTTCTGGAGACGGCACTCGCATTGAAGGCGCATCTTCAGGGTCAGACAAATCATTTAATGTCCTAGCCATATCGTCTGAATCTTCAACTAAGTCAATATGTCGATCATCCATCTCACTTTTACCAGTGTCAGTATGACCACGGTCACTACCAGCAGTCTGATAATGACCCAATCTTGGATCTTGGCATTGGTTACCAGATTTAACAGGTGCGCCAATTGACATATCAGTTTCAACAGATGCTAATGCCATACCGTTCGCACTAATAGCATAAAAAGATTGAACACTAGAATCTCTCAAACAAGCTTCATTAGCACTGAACTTTTTATCAGAATTTCTTTCTTGTGCGTTTAACTTCAGTTCAGAAGTCCTATCTATAACATTAAAAGATTCAGGCTCTTTTAGTTTTATTTCATCGCGTCCTTCTGAATGTAAACTTGCAGTGTCAGGTTGCTTCAAATGTCTGAGATGTGGGTATTTAACTGCGCTGATATTTGGATTAGCTATTATTGATGCATGGTAGGGGGCTAGAGGTTCTGGTGACGCCAAATCCTCAGTAACTGGGTCTTCACTATATGGTTGAGCAATTATTTTAATTTTATTCTTATAGTCGTTCAATGACAACTTCTTCAGCGACTTTTCAGATCCACTACTGATGTTTCTATGGTTAGTATTCCTATGCCTATGGGCTGTTCTATCGTCCTGTGATTTATTAACAACATCTCTACTGACTTGGGGCTCAATATGCCTTCTGTTAAGCCTTGGATCTCTTGGAACGGTCTGCAGCTCGTTTTCAAACTCCCTCATCTGCCTTGTGTCTGTCATATAAGGTAAGTGTATCTCAGGTAAACTGGGCATTCTGGGCTTTTTAAGAAACATGTTTATATCAAGAGCATTATTTTCTGGTTCACCTATATCCCCTTCATCATCGCTAGGCCCGAACGAAGGCTGATAAAGGCTGGACTTCAGGCCTGACGTGAGATAACTCAGTTGTGACCGTGGATCACTGGGGGGTATGCTGCCGGCGCGACCGGACTCGACTGGGGTCTTTTCCCTGTGCGAAGGTGGCCCAGATGTCAATCTTGGCACACAAAGGCTATATTCAAAGTCATTGACATCTGGCGACGCAGAAGAGACCACAGTGTCTGTCTGTGTTTTTGTCTTAGACAGTCTGGGATCTGACAATCTAGGAACACACAGTTCTGTTTCAATAACCGGAGGAAGCAAAGGCACTGGTGGCTCACTATCCTTTGTCACACTGTCATTTGGAGGAGCATCCTTTTGACTAACAGTCTGACCGTCCTTTGCAGTGTTTACTCGCACGTTTCGGTATAGGCTCCTCTCTGAAGGTTTGATAGAGTACTGATCAAGTTTAGTTGACACTGGCTTCGCAATCAAGTTCTCTGACTTCTCATAGACAAGGACAGCATACGGTAAGATTTGACGTGGGGTGGAGGTTGGCTCGCACGTGTCCTCATCATACTCGTACAAGTAAATCTGCAATTTAAAAGAGATGAAAGAGATCTTTAAGATCCAGTCATATCACAATCAAAAAACAAATATTTTACATTTACTAAGGGTTTCAATTTTGTTTAAATTAAGAAGTTTAAGATTCAGATGGATCTCCCTTTTTACAAAATGAATATTTTTCATTTATGGAAATAATAACATTTCGTTATCATTCAATATGCTATGTCAACATGAACAATCCTGAAAATATAGAATTCTGGATGAAAATCTGTTATCACCACGACAATTTTTACAAAGTATTTTTATTTTAAGAAGTGTCAGAGCACTTCAAGACATTAAAAAGTTAAAGAAACAAAAATTCACAAACTTTGACAATGAATGTTGACCTGGACCTCTTAACGAGGAGCAGGGGAGGTTTGCATGCTGCACATTTTTTGTAATGAGGAATTACTAGAGAGTTTACGATAGGGACGAATACCCCCTGACATTGCATGTAGTACATTTGTATTATGAAGCAAGTTGTAACAATGAAAGATTTGACTCTAGGGCATGGAAAGTTTAACCTCAGGGGTATTATTTCAACAAAGTGTGTAGAGTCTAGAGAACCACAATACAATGTTACATACCTAATATTTAACCTTTGGGCCTTGTCCTTACTGAGGAAAATATTTTTAAAGATAATTTGCTATATAAGTCTATTTAAACTATTTGAACACCAGGATGTGGCCAGTTTTGACCACAGGGTAATGATTTAATGAAAATAAATAGAGGGCAAAACTTTATATACCTAATATTCACAGGTTCCAAGTTAAAAAAGGGGCAAAACTTGTGTATTGTTTATAGATGATACCAAAAACAAAAGCACATCTTCATATGTTAAGAAACAATCCTAAGTTGAATGTTGCAAGTTGAAGTTGAAAATTGTACAACTTCTCTGGACAAATTTGTGTCTATGGACTGACAAACAGACAGAAGAAGTTCATGGTGATTCCAGTATATGGGGGTGGGGTATAACAATTCAAAATTATATCAAAATCTTCCAAGGCATGTGAAACTTGCAGTGGAAACTGAAATTTATGACTTCTGACCTTGGTTTGTCACCTTGACCTTACACCCAGACGCATGGGTTTTATTAACAATAAAATATTTATTCATGAGGAATAATAATCCAAAGTTTTATAAAAATCCTCCAAGGCATGTTAAAGTCACAAAGAAGAAATGATAAAGCCTTGCAAATAACCCCTTAGCTGAGATCACATGCAGGTGTTTATTTAAAAGGCGCGTTCAAGATGCTATGATCTTTATTTGAGACCTGTGATTTTGCCATCTGAGTGCCAAGGCTGTCGCTGGGTCTGGGCATCGACGCGGGTATGTGAGAGTCAAAGTTGGGCGTAGGCTCTAGCGTGGGCTGATCAGAGCCTGAAGGGGGCGCTATCGTTTTGCACTTTCCAATCATCACCTGAGAAACAACAATGGTTATTTTTATCTTGAAATGAAGAGATATTTTAAACAGCCTCATTATTCAATGTGAATTGATCAAAGGTCCTCCAGTTTAATTCTGCACTTTTTAAGTACTGTACATGCAAATATAATAATGAAATATAGACCAATACTTATACTTATTCCTAAAAAAAACATACAAGTTACCAGTTTTTTTAAACCTTTACTGCTCAGACACGCACTTTGACCCGTTTGTAGTCCATTAGAAAATCAAATTAAATTTAAGACATTTTCGACCCTTATATACTGATGAGCAGCAAACTGCATTTAACCTGAACAGGCTGCAAGTTACACGCAGGCTGTTCTCACTGGGGGCTGAGGACGTCAAAGCGTAGTCCTTTTCTCTACGACATCGGGTCTATGTTTTACCACGAAACATTGTGTCAATACACTACTTAATCAGGCGAG
>VMBQ01013859.1:0-16418 GCA_007657795.1 Dreissena rostriformis | reverse complement strand
TTTTGAATTTCAACCTTCAGTTTGTTACACTTCTCGGATACTTTTTTTTATTTTTCGTCGTGGTCGAACAAACACTGCAAAATGATAAAGGAATATAAGTAAACATGTAATTAAAAAAATGAATATGAGATAAAATGTAATTAAACAAAGGAATATGAGTAAACATGTAATTAAATGATGCTGTAAGTGTTAAATTAATCTAATATTCAGTATCATATATATATATCATTTGTGAGCTATGAATATGCATATGTATCTTTATTTTTCAACTTCGCCTTCACCGTAGACAACGCATGTTCATCTACGTGGTTTTTCGTTTGAGAACTGTTTGTACTTGAAATATGAAAGTTCATATAATAACTTTTTTTAACCGTCAACAATTTATATTTGAAATATTGCGCTGATATGTTAATACTGATGTTGTCATTTATCAAGACTAACTTACAATTCGATTGTCAAACTACTGCATCGGTAAAACTTAAAAGCTCGTTACTTCAATTTAAACAATTGGGCGCCGCCGAGTCTTCTCGTTTAAAACACATTAAGCCTGGACCCCACCCGCATTAACTAACATTAGCAGTTATAACACGTGATAAACTGGGTGAATAAAGAACTGTTTGGTTCAAGCTATTACTGGTATGTTAAAATCAACATTTACTACAAAGCATTCGCAGTCTTCCGCAATACCAACCCTCAGTGCAAGGTATAAGCTATAAGCATCTTCTTCGAAAAAACTTTCTCCGATTTAAACCATTGCTTCAAAACAATACTGAACACAGAGATGATCCACTTCCACTATTCAATTATTTCTTACTGGATCATTTTCTACCTTCCCAGAAAATAATTTGCAGATTGATATCTTGTTCCATTAATTTTCTCTTGAAAAAACAGATACATTCAAAGCCTACAAAGTCACGACTTACAGTCCACAAACATTCTTTCCTACACGTGAACCATGATTACTAAAGGTGGGTAGGGAAACTTTTCTTGTTTGTTTTGCTTGAACAATTATAAATCATTACAATGTTGATTTAAACAGTATACACATATAGCGTAGTATATGTAGTGCATGTGTTCGTTACTAATAAATAATGGGAAATTCATCTGTTGATGTTTTGTTCAAACTTGTTACACGAATTTTAATGGAATAGTTTTGTTTATAAAAGGTGTTAAAATATAATGGCTAGAGCCAATTAATAACCATATGTAACAGGAGAGTTAACACGTTTTGCGTAACGGCTATAAGGCTGCGGTAATAAGCAGCAAGTCAGTGAGGATTCAAGACTGTGGTTATGACCCACTTTCCTCACACTGGTCGCCAATGTATCCAGTCTTGCATTCGCATTTATTCGCGCCCACGCAGAGACCACCATTCATGCAGGACTTCAAACACAGACCTGAAACAGCATAAACAGACACGTTTTAATTTGAGTTTTACTGCTCAAACTAGGCCTAATTGAAGTTATTGTGTTCCTCTTCGTGGGGAGTTCAACTCCCTGTATTGGTACATGAATAAAGTATCTTGTAAGTATATGCCATCTTTGTCTCAGCTGACTGAGCAATGGCTAATTATATTTTTGTCTGCAAAAGTGAATTGATTATCAACAAATAGAGACCATGTCACTGTGATTACAGCATGGTGCGGATACACATGGGTAAAATACATCAAATGGGAGTCGGGATTAACATTGAGATTAAGATTCGTGACTGATAAAATCAAATAATATGATGGGCAATTCCAATGGCAGCTTAAACAGATAATTTAGTTTTGAAGACATTCAAGTCGTACCTGTTTCACATTAGTCTCCACTATAATTTTCTTTACACTTGCAAATGTTCGTCCCCACACACAGACCTTCGTTCTGACAAGGCTTATGGCAAAGACCTTAACAGAAAATTGGAGTGATATATGAAAAACTGTTATCGCATTTTACAAAACAAGTAATTATTGTATACGTGCATTTTATAGAGTATTCATTTGAACGATCATTAAATCTTCCAAAATAATATTACTGAATGGTTATAATTGCAATCTTAACATGTACATGAGTCTAATATTTTATGCCACGCGCCGCATGTTTTGCTATGGAAACATATGACCGGTAGTTATAACATTAAAGTACAATGGTTAATGGAAGTAAATGCATGTGAACTCAGTCAAGCGCATGACGCAACGTATAACAAAACGAATATGAACGAGGCATATACTCAATCAACAGTAATATTTTAACAAACACCTTAACAGTCTTTATTATATTACGTCGTATTAAGTCGAAGAAGTAAAAACGGGGAATATTATTTTTATTTGTTGACCAAATTACTGTACATAGTTCATGTCAGAAAATGCGACAATTTCAAACACAATGACGTTTTTGGAAAATGCAGAGTAATATGAACTACCCAGAACATTGTTTCTCATTACACAACATACGCGGACACGGTCTCATACAGTGATATTTAGGTAAAACATACCGTATTATCGTACAATATTGGCAAAATGAAGTTGTGTATGTCTGTAAGCGGCCCCAGCTATACTCACTGAACTTGCAGGCGTCTCCAAAGAAGCCGCTTGTACACCAACAGATGCCTGTCCTGGACACGCCTGGCTGGACACACCGACCACCGTTCTGACATTGCCGAGGACACAGCGCTGAAGTGAACACAGTGTGCTTACTACAGGATAACATCATATTTAAAGATTCAGGTTTAGAATTTCATACTTTTAAAACATGAAATGTTATTTACAAGAACAACAATGTTGTAATTGTTTTATGCTCGCTTTCGGGTCGTTAATGATTATACGCTGGACAATAGTTAATTAAGTTATTTAAATCTGTTACATATGTATATTATGTATATTATGTTTGTATAATTATGTATAATTATGCCACCCTGAGTAATTGAAAATCTGACATATTTTCCTAATACAGAAAACATTTGATGTGAAATGATGAAAACAAATAACGATGTTTTTTATATCAATTCAAACGTGTGTGGTGTAAATGAATAACTTGCAAATTATTTCATATTCACATAAACCGGAATTTGTAAGACAATTATTAATTTTAGTATTTTAATCAACAATTATAAAATGTATATATATCAATTAACGTTTATGTATTTTTCTAATCTGAAGGTTTCTAAATAGGTTAGCACTGTAGTATACAACGTATTGAGTGTACGCTTTACAGAAAGGGAACCTTTAATAGATAAATAAGGGATAGTAATCATAATGTTCACAAACAGCATTCCATGCCATGTTACACAGGAAAACAAAAGAAGTTTTAGCAATCATGTACACATCAAAGCCAATACTTCGAAAATTTTAGAATCAACAGTGTAGTATTACAGTGAAGGCATGCAAAAATGACCTCGAGATAGGTAGCGTTTTATGATTTTAGGGGGTCAACATGAACAATTACGGAGTTATTCACAGAAAGCTATATAGTTCTTTATCAATTGTGCATATGCATTTTTAAGATACAATTCCCGTTAAAATTGTAATAATAATGTTAAATAAATATGACTCTCCGAATCATGACGTCGCGGGCAAAGCTGAAGCATATGTGCGATTGTCAATGGACACAAACGGGTCGAGGCGTGATTGTTAGTCGATATGTTCAATTGTCCATGGGCACCAATAAGTAGAGGCTTGAGTGTTAGTCGATTAGACGAGCTGATTGGTGACCGACCGGGTAATGCAGCGGATTACCTTTCTCACAGCTCTTCCCAAAAAACCTCCTGACAGAGACACATGTCGGGGGATACACATGTACCATTGTTCTCACACTTTGGACTGCACATGTCTGTAAGGCTGGGACGAAAAATAACATTAATTATATCACAAAGAGAACACAACAAACTTCTTCGAGATAAAAACAAAAATTGTATATGGCGTTGTAGTATATCATATTTCATCCTAAGCACGTTTTAGGTTATAATATTTGCATTTATCTATTTATATCCAATGTGTTCAACAAAATTGCTCAAATCATATTTTAGCCAGTGATGCATAGCCTCCTAGTCCAGTTTAAAAATAAATGCGTGTTTAAACATACAATTATATTATAAGTAGTTCTTTGTATGTCAGGACATAAAATCAAAACGGTAAACACAAATTGTATATACCCTAGCAAATATACATATATAGCATCTGACAGGAGTCTTTTCATACCATATTTTTATTAAACGACTTCAGAAATGCCTTTTGCGAGCTTACTTACAACGTTCCTGCATGATTGTAACACATCATGGTATGAAATGACAACTTATTTCATATCTTGTTTATCACATTCTCAGAACGTTGTTTACATTGAGTGGCGTCACTTGACGTTGCAATGTCATTTCAGCAAAATAACGTGACACGATCGGTCAGTCAAACAAAATGTAGCCAACGAACACGTTATGAATTTAAACAAATTTGTAATGATTATATTAAATAAAAAACAAGGTGTAGCATGTAATTAAACTAGATATGTGTCAAAGCTTAACCAATTAATAACAACATCGACCAATTCTACCCAAAAAACATGCAAAGCAAATGTTGCAAATAATGTACATGAATAATATCAATACAAAGTACTAAGTTCGATAAGGTCATCGTCGGAATCAACGTTCACTCAAATACTATATGTGTTTTGATGATATATAATTTAGTGACAACGGTATATATGATGTGGGTTTCAAAAAGTTATTTATATGCATTGTCTGCTGATAAAGTATTATTGGTTAACACATATGAACTAACACATATAACGCATTCATTTTTTTGAGTAGCAAACATACAGTAGGTAAATGCTTTGCAAATTCAACAATGAATCACATTGTTTTGGGATAGGAGTACATGGCTCAAACTCGAGCCAATACTTTTAAAATGTATTTAAATGATTTACTTGCACAGTTTGTTTTATCAACTGTCGATTCCTTGCCGTTCGAATAGAACTTTGTTAATTTTGTATTGAAGATTGCAGACCTAAAAACATAGTAAAAACACTAAGACATATCTGTTGGCGTATTCCTACCTTTTTTACAGAAGAGTCCGTGATAGCCCTGCGGACACTCGCACTCTCCAAACTGGTTACAGCGCCCATTGTTCTTACAGGGCTGTTTGCACATGTTGGTTGTCTCTTCCAAAATAGATCAAAACAATGTGGTTATGATAATACATGCTCCTGCAACTGCTGCAACTGTGTCTACTACTGCTACTACTTACTATTGATGTTTCTGCTGATTTTGCTTCTTTTAATGATATTGTATCGTTTGAACGTATCTAATAATTTAAATAATCAAACTCTTTGTATACACTTTTATTATCACTCTGACACATAAAGTCCCCTTTTCCATACTCTTATAAGAAATACGTGGTATTGTTAACGAACGTTTCGATGCGCCTCGTGAGAAGACGATGGAAATTTTATGTTGGGGTTAATACAAGATCCTTAATCACAAAGTCTACACCTTTGTACATTTATGTCATGCTTTCTAATTACCTACCAAATTTATTGCACTGTTTTTTTATGCGAAGTTTAAACGGCGTCCCTTTGACGGGTTTGTTAAGTTGGTCCATAATATGGAGGTTTAGTACGAGGTGCGCAATATCCTCCTCCGTACCCGTACAAGGAATAGACACCTGGAATACTGGAAACATGTGTCGTGATTAAGTACAGGTACAGGGAATAAACAACTAAAATACTGAACACAACTGATGAACGTAGAGAACATGCAAAAGACAACTAGAGAACGAAACTATTTGTCGTTATGAGGTTCTCATATGCAATAAATGATTTGCAGTGATAAGTACATGTGCATGCGCAGGTACTAAATCACGACACATCATTAAATATTCCATGCACATTTACGCATCACTAATATGTCGTTATCAATTGTATTCTGTATATTGTAAGCCGTTTTATGACTGTCTGTACAGTTGTATACAATTTTAAACAACTAACATTAAATTCATGAACTGCATCTGGAACGCAACAATTTATAGATAATTATTTCATCGTTGTTGAAGAGCGACGCGTTCTAGGAACACGGCTTTATGCATGTTCGCGAAGTGCCGTCCCAGGTGATCTTGTGCAATCTGCATAGGATAATTAGGGACAATGCTTTTCGCCAAGACTGTATTGAGACTTCCTTTACACGAAAAAGACCATGCAATTGGAAAGTTTTGTCCCATTTTATCCTGTGCGGACTGCACATGCTTATCTGGGACAACATTTAACGCACATACATTAAGCCCCGTTTTCCCAGAACGAGGCTGAAGATATTGACTGATGCTGCTAGGAATGGAATTCCAGACCTCGCTTAAAGTATCCAGCTAGAAACATTAAATGGATGCCAACAATCTTAAACTCTGACGGTATTATTGCCTTAGTATAGACTGACTGTTTACGGTGCTTTAGGTGCTTTATCTCAAGTATAACATCAAACATAGCACATCAAGTCTAAACAATAGCTCCAGTAATGCACAACGCGTTGATAAAAAGCTTCAAACCGGAGGGGTTCAATCTTTATTATCCAGATTAAACGCATATTGAGAGGAACTTAAAATCAACTGTTGAACGAGATAATGATTTGAGTAAGTGCATTGATTAACAATACGTCATTGTATAGGAACTTGATGAAAAGCGGTGTCTGTTAAATACGTGTTTATCAAGTAAATGTGTTATCTATTGAAGGCGTTGTTTCGTTTTGGAAAAAAAAAGTGGGCTTTGACTGACTGGTTATGTCTTTCATAATTTGAAGAATGATCAAGGGGTATTACTTGTTAGCTAAGTTCGTTGGTCCGTGCATGCGTCCGTGCGTGTTTGTTTGTGTGTGTGCTTTCAAATTGTAAGCAATGTTCGTCGGCTAGTGCGTGCGTCTCTGAGTGTGTATGTACTTTCGAATTTGTTTTACCAAACGCAAAAGAAACGGGGGAAATTTTGTCATATAGGCATAGTATTTAATTTAAATACGGAAAGTTGCTCATTAAATCTCAGATATTTCTTCTTAACATTTATATTAATGCAAATATAGAATCTTTACGTTTAAGACGGTTGGTGTAAACTTGTTTCCATTAACTGCACGTTTCCAGTAGCCTGATCACAGAAACCCGCGTTCAATGCACAAACTTTCTGTTTTATCCTTTAATTATCCGAACAATCCCGACAGTTGCTGCGTCCGTTGAAAAAAAACTGAGGCGTTATGTGCTCACACAAAATAGATACAGCTAATGCTTATTAGAGATTATAATTTGTTTTGTGCCCTTCCATCAAGCAAATATTTCAAGAATGAGCTGATCCGAGCGTGAATTCACAAAGTCGTAATCCTCTTTACACATGTTTGTTGTTGTAAATTACAATTAATTTCGGTCCAAATAACGCAGTCTTTTATCATGCGACTTATTAATAAATGTTTAATTACATCTTGCGGGAATTTATCATGAAGAGTAAAGTTTTGACATTTATATCTTAACAAACACGGCTCACGTGGATTACTCGGTGAAATAAAGCATTCATTTCCCCTCGACTTTGATGTTCTTTTTATTGGGTACAGGATTAGACGTGGAACCTTGGTTTCATATGGGTTTTATTGTCTGTTTATACCGAGGTAAAGTTATGACTAAGTACCGACGCAGATTGTACTACAAATCATCGCACTAATCGGGTTTATGGGATGCCAGACGGGATTATTCGTTCGAACACACACCATGTCAAGTGATTGTAAAAACACACATGTTTTAGGAAAAGTGTAAAATTAATAAGTACCGGTAATTCTTTTAAAATACACTCGGAGGCATAACAGTTTTTGGATACATTTAAGAAATGTAAAGTTTTTATGAAAGTAAATATTGAGCATACACATTCTAATATTATTTATTTCCAATGACACATTTTTCTCTAATGCTCGGCTTTAAAGAACTTAACTAAAAATAAGCATTACAATAAGCCCCGTCATGCGAAAATGTGCCTTATTACATATGCATTCGCACAGACTGTTCAGACGCGGCCCTGTCCGCTATAGACTCACGTTAAGTTTCGTGGTCTCGTTAGCGTATAGCGTGGCTCCTGTCCAGTCTGCACCACTGCTCAGGCTGGTCTGGAGCAACGCTGGCCGCATCTGACAAAAGTCGGTTTTTCGCATGATGCAACTCAAATGCCAAAGGTAAATTTAACTAACTCATTGGTCCTTTCGGTATGATGCCAGATGCAGGAATGCTCAGAATAGGATTGTAGAGAATGGTTTTGTTTTTGGATTTGAGTTCGTCGAACCAGTATGTTTACTGAAACAGAGCAACTAAGTAGTACACTTATCCGAGTATAATTAATGTTAGAATAAATGCATTGTTGGAGCATCAAGAGATGTTGCAACTGTACATGCATGAACTACGTCAAAGCAATAGTCGTCTATTCGATGCATTAGGAACCTTTTGAACTAGCGAAATACTATAGGTAACTACAACACAAGCTGGATGTTTGTTTGTTTAATCATAATTTGTAATTAGTTACAACATATCTTACATATTATAAAATTAATCAATTTAGAGTTACCAAGGTAGAAAAATTAGCACACAAAAAACAACAACATTAACTGTCACATGCTTAGAAAAAAAGTTTTCACATTTCGGCGTTTAACCTGCTTTGTTTTCCAATTGTGTCGATCACTTTGTCTTTAAAATGCATTCGGATTTTTTAACATATCATCGACAAATAGGGTGATGAGTATGAAATGATTATAACAATCGCGACCAACATGCTGAGACTATATGAAAAACAATTGGAAAACTATGAAAGTTAAAATGAAAAACAATTGGAAAACTATCAAAATTAAAATACACGATGGCTTATAATTCATGTAGGATTTACTTATACTTTAATAAAGAACACATAAACAGGGTAAACACAAGAGAAAGAGGGGGATATTTGGCAAGTGTAGTAATATATCCAACTTGTAAAAAACAACAGTATACGGTCTGCAATATCGAAATCAGTTCCTCCGCTGTCGTTCGCCAAATTCGTCAATGGCAAAAATTACGCAAATTCTGCGATTCAAAAATTCTTTTTACGAAAATGCGTTGCAAACGTTTTTTCTGTTTAGGCTTTAATAAAAATGTAAGCGAAGTGACGATTAGTCATATTAATCAATTTTGTCAAAACATCGTTTTTTTCCATTAATGTCCTATCTAAAAGACATAACGGTACAGATTTAGCGTGTTGGATTTAAAATTATTGGAGGAAATATCAATTCTAAATCATTCGCGACATAATTTTCTTAAAATTCATTACGCAACTTTAAACCGAAATTAAAAGACTCCAATGTTCTTTTCGCTACGAAGTTTTATACAAAAATCATTACACCCACGCTTCCCATGCGCATGACGTGAGGTTATACATGTACAACATAATTTTCGCGCGCTTTTTATCGGACCAAAGGGTCAACAGTTAGTACATGTAAATGAGCAGTGTTTATTTAGGTAGAACTTGTTTCCTTCGGTTTAACATTAAAATTCGGTAGTGTGTTTCCGATTACAAATTTAATTACGTTTATTTTAGAATTAATAAAAACATTTACAGTTCTGTTTAATTACTTCCATGATGGTTTATTTAAACGTAAAATGGTATGCATCAAGTGCACACTTTCCACGAGGATTACACCCGGTTGCCATCATCAGTCTCGTAAATATCTGGCCACGATTTTATCATGGAGGGGTACACCGTAGGCCAATTAATGTGATAGGTATAACGAAGCCAACCAACTGCAAAAAACATATGCAAATAGCGTTTTAAAGTAACAGGGGGTAATTCACGCATGACTACTTTACAACCGTTAAGCCATGGAAATGTACATGGTCATTCACATTTAACGGTACCTGTTTTTCACCGCAAACCACCGCGATCGCGGTGGTCCACCGTGAGATCGATTTCCCGATAACGCCCGCGCGCGAGATCTTATCAACATTTTTTTTTCATGACTGTCACCGTGATTCGTTAATGCGACATCACCTCGTCCCACGGTGTATCGCGGTGACTAACGTATTTGCCACGCTGGGCTGAACCACTGTGGTGCATTGCGGAAGGCAGAAACCACGCTAGACGTCCGTCATTTGCCTGTTACACACACGTCAGTGGCAATCAGTTAACTTGACTAATACACGATGTTAGTTTTTCAAGATATAATAGATAAACTCAAGTGCGCCGAGGTCAATGTACTAAATAAGTTCTTCGTGAAACAGGTACTGAACATGTTTTGAACATGTATACTCCACACTTAACGTCTGACAGATTGAGGTTAACACGTATATCTGTATATAATCATGAACACGCCTTTTGATGTACAACGTTCTTATGAATACAAGAAACTGCTGTTATAAATCCAACGACAAAATGTCGATATTAGTGTTAAGAATTACGCTTCTTTACGTTCCTAAAATCTAAACATACGCGATGCCTTTTTCCAGCAAATCAGAACCTGAACTGACACAGCGTGCTATTCCATATTGAACAGTATCTGCAGTAGCATTTTTTTTGTTTCAGAATGCCGTAATGTTCTATTTGTTGTTTAATAACTACTATGTAACGATACGCTCTTCTGTCATTCAATAAAACGCAACGTTGAAAAATTATAATACATTCCACCCGCATTTGTTTCTGATATCTGTATAATTATCATTTGCTAACCGTAAATTTACAGGAGACAGGCAATGAAAACAAGTATATTTGCAAAACCAAATTGGTATTAAATAAATTCTGATAACAGCAACAGCAAAACAACAACAACTTGACAATCATAAAATAATATATTTTTGTGTTCGACCAACCAAATTAACATTAAAGTGAGTCGTATTGTTGTATTTGTTTGGTGTTTCTTGATTTTGAAATGAAATTGTTAAATTCGATTTTATAAAATAGAGTTTATAACTTATCACCGGGTGAAAAGGTACTATTATGCATCTGGTCATTTTCCTTAAATATAGGAGTAGCGTACACGAATTTCTCTCCCGATACTGCTTCTGGAGTTTCACTATTTCTATTTTTGAGTCTCGCTCTGGGAAATCAGGACTTAATGTATGTACTTAAACGGCCGTCCCATATGAGCATGTTAATCAGGGACGAAACGTTCTGCTTTTTTACGTTATAGGAAGTGTTTTTTTCTTATCGAAAAACCAGTTTAGACGGAATGTGTGGACTTCACAGGCTAATCTGAAACGACACTTTACGCACATGCATTTAACCATGTTTCCCAGAGAGAGGCTCAAATATTTTATGTTTTTTTTAACGATGGACGTCTGCTTTTATATGCCTATTGAATTGTATTAAATGCGTATTGCGGAAATGCAGGGCCTAAAGCCGTTGACATTATGTCTATGAATGCATTAAAGTAGTTACATTTTATAGCAATGCCACCCTTTTGAATAACGATGCTATGAGGATTATTTACTTGTATGTTTTGTGATTAATGCTCGACTTAGCGTGAGGATGGGGATACCCTTTACCGGTTTAAACCCCAAAGCTTTTATTAAGGCGTTTCAATGCGATTTCTACAACTTAAATCATGCTTTTGCATAAAATGGCGTATTGCATGTATGGTCTTTAACTATACAGACACATGGTTATTTGCCAAACATTTAAGACTAGCCTACAAACCTTGTTCCACTGATAATGTTTTTTCAGTTAGACTATTTCTATATATTTACTAAAACACAGCACCATATGTGTTTGGGTGGTAAGTATAGCTGCCTGAAACACGGTTTGAGGTTATGTTTCCAGAATTATTATTGAATAATAGTGTATTGCACTTGCTTTGTTGTAACGTTTTCATTAGTACAGTTTTCTTGTTTAAAACACTTTTATATAAAAACTCATATTTTTGAAGATGCTTAGAAAATAATGACTTACACAGGGTGTGACATTGCATATCTTATAACAGGTTATCGAATAATTGTGTACTGAGCTTGTTTTGTTGTTATGTATTAATCGGTACTTTTTTTAACAATGTTATTTCTTGTTCATGATCTTCTGGCTCCGCAGCGGCCACCAGAACAAACATTGTATTGATTTGATAACAATTTATAGACCCCCTGATAACATGTTCATATAGATATCTTCTTATCAACTCTATTTGATGATTTCCTGCATTGTGATTCTAAATGTTTAAAGTACTAGGTAAACCATATATTGTTAAAACGACTGATAGCTGAAACGAAAGTAATGGAAACTGGACAAAAAAAGTAAGTGTGCCACTATTCAATAATAGTCAATAATACTATCTGGATTACATGCTTGCTTTTCTCACATAGATATTGTACGCAATTTAAACTTGTGAAATGATTTGATTATACTTGTATATGTCAATGATATAAACACGATTAAAGAAATAACGTAAATACACAATTTTCGAACCGCATTCGATGCATCAATAAATAATATATGTTTCTATGTAATCTTTTAAATAGTCTTAAAAGTGCATGCTACTTTTTGACTTGTGGCAACCTATTTATGTTGATAATTTGATATTGAACATTATCGTGTCTGGTAATATTGTCACGATTTGCTGCATTCCTTGTCTGTACCAGACATGTTTAATATTATAAACAATGGCACTAGCATAGCTGATATATCTTCTGTATCATTCCCGTACACAATCATTTAATACAACACACATAAAACGTCGACATGATCATCTCGTCTGTCTGTAAATATCGTTTGTTCCGGTAAAGAGAATTCTCAGTCATAGCGAAAGATGGTTAGTGCTGATAATCAACTTGTTTTACATCCACATGAACTCTCGTGAAACTAATATTGCCTGTGCCACGATCACTACTGCTAGTTATGTACGGTACCTGTGATGTACCAAACGTTGACTGAAGAGCCTGCAACGTACTTCTATTTTATTAAAACCACGTTAATATGTAGAAATCTAGCAAAACAACGTCCATACCCGTTTAGAACAACTGTTTATTTCTTGTATTTTTGCAGACAGATTACGTGTAAAAATTATCATAAACTGTTGTTAATATCATGTATATTGGAATGAAATATGGAAGGTATGTCTCCAAATAATTGTTATTTTAAAGCTGATATAATATGATAATGTTCTATTGTACGCATATAAGAGCATGAACAATGTTTTAAGAATCTATTGAATACCTTCATAATATTGTATGACTTACCAATCGAATAAACTGAATACAAAGATAGTGATTTTGAGTAAGTCACTCGACCTCAAATCTAATTTACCGGTTTTGAACGTAGCTATACAAATCTAAAAATTATTAAAGAAAGCAAACTTGTGCAACTTGCACTTGACACCAGCTTGTATTGCGCTTGAGAAGTTGGATCCATGAAGTACGCACCAAAATGTTTCCCCTGAGAAACACCTGTCCCATTACACGTGTTGATGATAGCAAAAAACAGATTGACAGTGTATAACATGTATAAGTTATTTCTAAACGCAGAACACATTCTTACTTACTATATGTACATTTATTGTTCACTTTTACAGTGATTTTTTGAAATGTGATGATTTTGCAATTCCATGCAAAGCCATTTAAGCTCGATGTAGATATAGATTTGTACAGCAGATTTGTACGCGGTACAAAATTGAATAAATGCGTTTGTATAACAAGTTCTTATTGTATACATCTTGTCAATAATGGCTGTCAAAAACCATGTTTGCTTCTATTTATTTGTAGACACACATACACTATATGCTCTATGTATTTAGCTTCCAGAAAATCAAACATGTTTTGAAAGAAATGCCTGCGATGACGGCCGTCTTGACAACAACGTCATCTGTATGAATCAATGAGTGCTTCTTTTTGCTCCAGCGATATATCGCAGACAATCATAACGCACCCGATGTTGGCAATAGTTGTAAATAAACAAACATACTTATTGCATTTTGACAAGTCCAATTATAGCACGTGTCTTTCACAACGGGCATGTCAGAAGAGCGTTGTCTAGAATAATATACGATTCTATTGTAAATATACAGTATAGTTAGAAATAAATCGGAACAAAACGGAACAATACGGCCAGGAATTGGTGTCCCGGTTGAGTGAGTCAAATTTAAGGCGCCAGATGTCTGCGGTTCACAATCCCACACTCGCCAAGCGTGATTACTGGTTCTAATTATGTTGGCGACGTTCATCACTCAGCCGAGGGCTTAACTGTTTTGCGGGATGTTTTAATATGTCAATGGTTGTATAATCTGAATACATCAACCACCATTAGTTCTTCGACGTGATTAATTGTGAGTAAAACGTAAATTTACATTTTTAATAAAGCGAACAATATTGAATATTGATACTGCCCTAAATATGATTGAAAAATAAAGTTATAATGAATTTATTGTATATTATAAAGACATTTTAGTTACAGCATATGGTAACACGAAGATTGGCTACGTGGTTTAAATGAACATTATACACATCTATTTAACAATTAGAACAACATTTGAACATAGTTTCTAACGATGGGGAAAATGTTTAAGTGTGTGGTGTTGTATGTATTGTTCTATATTTATTGACAAATTATCTTTTGTTTTAAATAAATGTTGTATTGTTAATTTAGTTTTACGCATGAATCTTATCGACGAATAATAAAACAACATCATAGTGTACAAGGGTACAAAATGAACGAATTTGTTATTTCACATTATCGACGATCAATACGGTATTATATAAAAAGAAGATCTTTAAATAAGTATTTATTTAGTAAATGGCTGCGTAACACATACGTCTAGTTTTTATAAACCCTGAATAAAACATTTATTTTTCTAATTATAAAAAGTTGAACCCCTTGACTTCTTTTAGCGGGCGCGGGAATATCAGTAGTAGAAATAAAATCGTTATGAATGAAATGTACGTTCAGTACCTTTACTTGAGTGCAGTGCAGTACATTTTTCATTGAAATAGGAGATTTTTGTAGGCGTTAGATTTGTTTACACTGTAAATATGTGTTCTAAATTATCTTATAAAAATAACATTGTTACTAGATAAAAAGAATGAAATTACATTGTTGTTATAAATGTCGTAATATAAGGGAAATAACGTCGATATACCGCTTTATTAATAAAGTATTTAAATTCATATAAAACATCTCATTTTTCAACAACGTCAGTTGGGATCACTTTGGACTTTTCTGCTGTGCAAGCAATATATCATAGGCAATCATAACGCACCGAATATTGACAATATTTGCAAACAAACAAACCTATTTATTTGATTTTGATATCCAAATTGATTACAAGTGTCTATCAAAACGAGCATTAAGGAATAAATCGAAACGAAACAGACACTGTTTGATTCCCAGTGAGTCACGTGAAAGGCACCAAGGCTTGCTGCTCCTCCCTCCACAACACATCATCAAACTCTCTGCTCGTGTTGCCAACTTTAACATATGATCTTGGCGTCGTTCATGACTCACTCGAGTGCACACGGATGCATTGCCGTCTCTTAATAAGTTTATTGAACCTTGTCAGTTGGATAATAATTTATAGAAGTTAGTCAATTATTCCACTGACAGATATGTTCTAACACAATCAAACCAATAAAACGACATTTACCGCAATGATCATACATACATATTCGAATCTACATTTACATTAATATGTCTACATTTCTCAGACGTTATAATGTGTTTTATTTCTTGTGGCCACAGATTGCAAGATTGAATTAAATTAATCTTATGCATAAGATTAAAACGGACGGTGTATATACTTGATTACGCAGGATACTACCAATGTTATAACATCATTATTTAAACTATTTTTTTTTGTATTGTCGTAATTTGTTTAGTTATTGATTTAGTGGAACGTTCTTGAAAACTGAACACTAAGTTATCGATAACAATATTTTTTTTCCGAAATTGATCAGTTAAACATTTTAAGAATTGTTTAGTATAGATAACCTCAGATGTGTTTGTATCACTTACGCTCAGTGTTCTTTAACAGCACAACATGCACGAAGATTTTCCTACCACTTTCAGAAAACTATTGTCTAGAAAAACTACAAAACTAAAGAATGTTTCGTTGATGTGTTGTAGACAGGGAATAATGATCAAAGCAATTCCAATACATTTTTTATAGCACACAAGGAATCAAAACACTCAAGTCGCTTAGAGGGGATAGCATACCCAAACATACAGTTTATATTACACATCACTACCTAAGATCATCGTATGACGTGAGCTCTTAACGATAAACAGAACACATACTTAGCACCTGTAGAAGGTTTGTATTGTAACGTATTTTAATCAATGTGTTTTTCTTGATGTTGAACACGTTCTTTCGTACGTAAAATAAACGAACAATAAAATGTTTTAAAGTGCTTTCTAAAAACTGTAAATGATATGTGTCATTTAATTTTGAGAACCAACGGTTGAAACAACGTGATATTAGTCTTTATGCCATACACCCAAAGTAAAGCAAGT
>VMBQ01013858.1:0-15692 GCA_007657795.1 Dreissena rostriformis | reverse complement strand
TACCGACAATAAATAAATATTGATTTGATTTGATTTGGGAAAGATATACGGAAATTTCTTTCTGAATTAAAACCAGACCCTCTTACTCAATGGAGCGACGCATGGCTTCTTCGTTTCCACAAAGAGAAATGTAAAACAAATGCATATCGGGAAGTACAACACAGATCCTACATTTAAGTAATATGATTATAAGTGCTACCTTATTTGCGGGCAAAAGCTTAAAATATGTCTATTTTAGTTTGCATATTGATTAGAAATAAAAGCCTGAACATTTTAGTGGAACAAAACATTTAAACATTTAAACATCGACCAGTAACCAAAAATAGTAATTTGTTTTTAGACAAATGAACCAAAAACATTTTTTAAGATTTAGGCAATATATATATGCAATCAATTGTCTTATTTTCAAACATTTTAGTATCAAGTTTTATATAAAATATATATGGTTGTTCACTTTTGTAAATGAACAATATTTGAAATTTCAATCTTAAAAATCTCTTGAATAGATGAAAGTAACTGGGTTTGAAGAAAAATAAATGTTTAAATATCAGGATAAATTTTATTATAAATAATTAATTATTGGGCATCTTTATTAAAATCACTTTCATTACAACATATATTGTATCTATCTTTACATGTGTTTATATACAGCAGTGTGACATCCATGCTTTCACCAAGACCCTGCGAGAAACAAATAACTGAATGACATTTTTCGACAAACATGCATTTGCGAAGTTGTTGTCCACCGGAAAAGAAAATTATTTCTTAACAGTCAAAATATATGCATTGTATTATGTGTCAAACAGAGTACATATCTTTTGTACATGAAGGAGTTTTTTCTGTACAGCAGAAATTTATTCACTATTGAGTACACCTTAAGCTTTTTTTTTTCATTTATTTTCAGGTGCTACTTCTTCTGAACTTTAATTATAGTGAACTTTTGGATTCATCAATGTTTTATCTGTTGTTTTTTTTTGTTATACGAATGTATATATTCGGTTTTAGCTTTAAAAAAGGAGCCGGGTGTTTACCTTATTTTATTCCCAGATCTAAATGAAAACCCTGCTTAAGTAAATTGGAAAGCTATTGGTATTCAATTAAAGCCTAAAAAAGTATTCACAACATTGATTTCCGGAGTGTTTGCATTGAGCTTGAAAGTGGTCTTTTTCTTTAGCCTAAGGTGTGTCGATGCTCCAGAGGAGCCCTGCACTTTATGGGAAGAAGTAGAAGAAGGAATTTAAAGCGGTCTTAAAGTATTGCTCATGGCATAAACTGATGAAACATAAAAAACCTTAACATAAAAAACAGCACGATGTGTCAAATTATTATTTATGCAATAATAAAAAAGTATATGTCGAAGTACAAGAGACATTTTTGCAATTAAAATATTCACAATTTTTCCACTATATCATGGGACAGAAACATTAACATTCAATTACACAATTTATAAGGAATTCTATAGTAAAACAGGCTAGTTGATATCGTTTAAAAGTTTAATGTCTTTCTAGAAGTCTTCACAACACAATGGTCCCAAAACTGAGTGCGCTTCCTTGCTTGTGGCATGCTTTTTATTAACTACTAGACTTACATAAAAAAATATATAAATGCATGGGCACTATTAGTATAAACATAAAGATAACTTGTTTGCTATCTGCTAGTTGTTAATTTCACGTCTCTTTTACTATTGTTTACACATCTGATATTTGTTATGCTGAAACTACTTTTTGATGACAGACAGACATAACCTCTTCATAATAACAGCAGTTTCTTTACAGTCTACTAATGTTCCATAACAATTATTCAACAGAAATATTGAATATTTCAAGGCCACAATTGCATATATTTCCATCCCTGGCAAGTTTGATAGATCCAGAATGGCATCGTTGTTGAGTATTTAGCATCCAGTCAGTTTTGCTGCGCAGAATAATGTATGGAGTGTGTGAAGAACAGCGCTTGCCAGACCATCTTCTAAAATATTTAACAAAAGAAAACTAAATAAAATACACATTTTTATTAGGCAATATCCTATGTTTATGTAAGCACAGTTTTTTTAACAGTATGAAACCGTTTACTGTATTACAAAATGATCGGGTACACGTTTAAATATTGGTTACAATCATTCACAATTTGGTATGAAAATAATTAAGTACGAGTTGAAATATTGTTAACAATCACATTGTATCTTAACATACCAAAAGAGAGAGGATCTTTGAATAATCATGTAGATTATACTTAAGAAATATCACTAAAACGTTAAATACATGGATACCGTTTTTGTTTAAATAGTTTTAATCAATAGCCATAGACAGAACTAATCTCAAAATCGGCGATACATTTCTATGTGACGAAAGCAATATGCTAATATTTAATGTAACCAAATACAATAATTACCAATCGATCTTTTATCCATTAAGTGGTGTGAGGCCTAATCTATATATAGTGATGTTTACCCTATTATTTTTATCGTGCAGACGAAGTAAAGCACAAGTTAAAATGAGCTTAAATACTAAAAAGTTAAATCGGAATAACGTTAAATTTGGTGAATAAACGTGTTCCTGATGGATAACAACCGCAACTTACCCGAATATTGCTCATGATCACAGGTAAAATTGCTTTGAGTTTCTGAAAGCGAATGGTAAATGCGTCACGAATTCTGACAAGTGAACAGTAGGGTGTCGTTATTCAAATACGGCGATAATACAGATGCCGACTTTAATGTTTTGGACAAATCATTTTATTTTAAGCAAGCGTTTATTGATTTATGAAGATAATAATAACAATAAGATATCGAATAGATCGAAGCAAATAAATTCAAACGAAATCTGGATTAAGGCAATACATTTTAGACGGAGTTATATTTACCAAAGTTGTGTTTGGAAAATGTTATCGCTATTTGTGGTACACCATTCTGTGGCATTTGGCTTGTTCCCTTTACTTAATAAGGCCGGGAATCAGAAAACAGGAAGCAAAACAAATTAGAGCAAAAAATCGTATTTTGTCGGTGAAAAAACATATAATGCAAGAACATAGAGAACAATACGCTACATAATGATGAATGCCATGACGTATTATTTCTTTAGGTATGCATATACGTATGATATAGCATTTTTCATAGTGATCATGCTCCCAGATTGGGTATCAAACCCTGGATCGCCTGTTTGAAGGCGTACCCTACATTCAATACTCCATAGCGTACCCATACCAATCAACCATGGCAACTTTTATTGTGATACGTGTGAGATAACTTTATAAATTGCCTTCATTCTTTTCGACAACGTTGTCATGTTTTATCATTTTTACGTTTTTTTGTTCTCGTGCTCGTTGCAGTTATTTGCTGCAAATACCAACGGAACAAGCACCGTAATCAAGGGACTGCCTTGTCCTGTGCTGGCCCTGTGTGCCAGAGTGGATCCAAGAGATTGACATGGTCATATCTCGATGGCATTTGACGTCAAGGGTTGCGATGGATCTTCATTGAAGGATGTGTAAGCAAATTCAAAGACAATGCCAAACAGCTCAATGTGTGGTACCAATCCAAAAGTAAAGGAAAAATACACACGCATAGTTATTTAGCAATGTACTGATTGATTAAAAAAAGTTCTATAATAATATAACATTTATCAAAATTGTTCTTTCTTTTGCTTTAACTTACTATGTTATTTAAACATATAAACGTAACAATTAATTAGTAGTACTGATCTTACATTCGGGATATGCTGAGAAAGTTTGGATTTCAACGAGATATAAAATCATAACATTTATTTGTTGAAAGATGTTTAAACGTGCATTTAGTTATATAATAATTTTCCACGAGAGGCTTGCGATTGACTTGGGAGGTATATGTGGGCAAAATAAAAGAGCAACATAATTTTATTTTGTTTGAAAATAGTAGGTAAAGCATGGCATTTACATACTTTATACCAAACATGATCCATAATATTGTCCATACTTTTGTTCAGTTCTAGCGTGCTTGTCACATACATGTTCATAACGTTTAATTATTTAGATTATTTAACCTATAATGAAAACATTTATATAAATTGCATTCCGCAGCGATGGTCTTGAAACAATCGCTTAAGGTTTGCAACACATTTCAATGTTTACGCTGCATAGTTATTGCTTGAATATCTAGATCCAAATCTACGGTGGCATATAAGTGACATTCACTCCTCTTTTTTCATTTCACTCTCTTCTTTTTTTTAATTGCACACCTCTTTTTTCTTCCTCGTTCCCACGACATACTTCCACGAGGGAACGACTAACTAACTCGTGGGAACGATTAAGCTATGTCGTAGGAACGAGGTAGGAAAAAGAGGAGTGCACAATTAAATAAAAGAGGAGTGATATGCAAAAACAATAGTGATATGTATATTATAAGATGGTTAATACTTACGATGTACTATGTACAAGTCGTAATAAATATTTGTTCTGTTCTGTTCTGATATCTTGTGTACTTGTCGGCTTATTATGACTATGAACACTTACATGACATTTGAAATCACTAAAAGAAAGGGCCATGCATACTCCTTTCATCACTTGTAACATATGAGCCAAGTTTCATGATAATATTTTATGTTCTTTCCATCTTATAAAGTTTAATTTTCGGAAAGACGGACGGATGGATTAACAGATAAATGGACAAAAGGCAAACGTATAACTGAAGTTGTATACCAAGTTTCATGACACTATTTTATGTAGTTGTTAGATAGATAGATAGATAGATAGATTTATTTCGGAGAAAGCATACATACACACAATGCACTAAAACAACATGTGCATAAAACAATATGAAGTAAAAAACAATCATAATTGAAAAGTACATACATTGAATGCACTTTGGCATGCAAACTAACGCCAAGGATAACACAAAAAAGAGCAATATCCCTTATTTCCATTGTGGTCCTTGTTGTTGGTGGCACGACATAGAGAGGCACTAGTAATACATGAATAATAAATACTATCTTAATAATAATAAATACATGAAATATAATACTGAGATTCAGATCAATGAACACAACATTAATATCACATTGTAGCTTTGCAGACATGTACTATCACAGTATTATTGAGTATCACCTTAAAGCAGAACACATCAAATGTATCAATTATGATCATCATATCACAGATTAAATTTAGATGGATTAAAAATTTAAAGGTTACTACAACCAACAAGTAATTAAAAAGGAACATTAAGTATGCATGTATTATTAATCCGAAATGATAAGACATTGGGTAAAGGAAAATGTAAAAATTTAACAGCATAGCATATATAGATTATATTACTCTATTTAAAAGATGCTGTTTTATAGCAGATTTAAAACTGGACAATGCTGTCATCTGGGTTATAAAAGATGGTAGTTTATTCCACAATGTGCAACCCAAGTAACTGAAGGACTTCTTTCCNCTATTGGTAAATGCCACTAATTTGCATTGTGAGAAAAAAAAAACTACCAAAATACTAAAGGTGTTATGATAAGGGGAAAATCTTTTAATTATCTAACCACACATGTGTGACGTTTATTTTTAATTCTACCACGGCACGTGACTTGTTTTCTATATACAAAGACGGAAAACTACCGTTGGTTATTGCCCCGGTATACCAACGGTTGTTTCCCTTTCACAGCGCGTTCATACATTCTACCGAATAAACTTACAAAATCTTTACTTCTTAAAGTACAATAACCGAATTTACTCACTGGAAGCAAAGTTAATTCAATTTTTCTATATATAAATAAGTTTTAACAAGAAGAAAAGGCACATTTAAGCTGTGTTAAGGGATCTATATACATGTAGTTATTATTTGGATTAAGAAACATATAATTTGGACACTATATTTCGGATGATATTGAAACACATTTTCGAGGTGGAATTGTCGTAGAATCGTTCCGAAGCTTGTTATCAAACCACTCGGGCTACGCCCTCGTGGTTTAATTCCTACGCATCGGAACTCCATACCGTTGGTTATTACCGCAATAACCAACGGTTACCCGTCGATTATTTCTTAATTAAACGGGTGCGTTACAAATATGTTTAATGTGATAAACATCGCGAGATGTACCACGTTTAATGGTATAAACTTTATAAACTGTTTCTGGAATAAACTTTAAAAGTTGATAAAATAATTGATTTACGACGGATAAGTAATTAACAATTGATGCACGTTTAGCAATATTAAGTTTTTTAATTAATCTAAATGCAATTACCGGGCGTATATAGAATTGTTTATTTTCAACTATCATATTTGAAATTAACGCTGTATATCGTGTTAAATATGTGCTTTGTGTACATACATAATTGGTATTTTCAAATAGAATAGATATCGTTACGAGAAATTAAAATTTAATTAAATATGCCAAAACAAATAAAAACGAGCATTTTGTATTTAAAAACATCTATGTTTCCAGACCACATCATGGCGTTAAAATTTCGGCAATTGCCATAAAGAACACTGATTTTTTATTGTTTTACTTTATTTTACGAGATATTGTACGACATTTTCGTTGATTTTGAGTACATGTAGTTATGGGGTTTTAATGAAAACTATAATACAAGTTCAGAAGAAGTAGCACCAGAAAATAAAGGAAACAAAAGTTGTATTTAATAGTTAATATTTGTTTGATGAACAGCCAAAAACTCCTTCATGTACAAAAGATATGTACTCCGTTTAGAAATCCCAATCAGTCTGTGCAGATTCGTTCATTCCACATAAAGACACAATTACGAGTCTATGTGTCTGTATCGCTGTTATCTCGTCATTATAAATTTCACTGAAGTAAACAATTATTGGTTTAAAGGGACAGTGAAAATATTGTTAACGGTTAAAAGATTGATATTGGCATTTATCTTGCTGTGTAGAATGCCAATAAAGTGTTAGATAGAACACAATTCAAATACGTGATTAGTTTAAAAGAAATCAACGCTATATAATATCAATATTGTTTAAGATAAAATGAAATTTAATAATATGACGTGCATAAAACCATTTGCAAAGATGTTTTGTTTAACGAATAATTATACCTTCTATATAAATGATGAATGTAAAACTACTTCTTCATATATAACTTATTTTATTTCCTAAACTATAACAATCGCTTATACTCGACTTTCGCAGCTTGCGACCCAGACATGTTCGATATGAACTGCTCCTCACCGTGTCATTGCCTACAAGGAGCTGTGACCATGTTTCTGGCAACTGTCCCTATGACCGATGTGCGCCTGGGTGGACTCATCGAAACTGCAGCGTCAAGATTTAATATTGATCGCTAACCGCAAAAAAAATGTTAAACGATCGGTAATCGAACTGATTATTAAACTATTTGTACTCGTTCTCAGATTCGTATACAGTACGCTTATTAGTAAATAGACACAGAACAATCTTCACTCTTTCTTGATATATCTCACCTCAATATGGTTTTTATATAAATTGGCTACATTTACATTACATTTTCTTCATGTTAATCAGAAAAAACCATTTTATGTTAATATCAAAAAAAGTGATTAAAGACATAACGAATATTTTTCTGTTTATGTGTAGTAGTATCAGATAATTAGTATCATTTTAATACTAGTTAAATCAGTGTAAATGTACTCTGTAACGCAGCGATCAAACCCGGTTTCTACAAACAAAGATGCGCCTATTGACCTTTATCATAATATATTTATCATATATTGCCCATCACACTCATGTTAAGATCCTATATGTGTGTTGCAGCTGAGGAGTGCCATTCTGTCAATATTACAACGCCTTATTAGCAGTGTCCATAGTCCTTGGAGTTGTTGTAGTGGTTGTAGTGGTTGTAGTAGTATTGATTGTGGAGTTCATCAGACGAATACAGTAGGTACACACACATAAATAATTGAAAGTGATTTGCACTAATCCGTAAAGAAGTTACACGTAGTTATAATGCGATTGAAACGTTCAATGCAGATACATTTTTAAATGCAATTTTATTTCTAAGTATTGTTCATACAAATATACACCCTTTATAATTGTATAGTAACACTAAACATGGTATTATATATATATGTATAAGGTATTGAATCAACACAACCTCTTAACGACTTTGCTGAAAGACATTCGAAGTAATAGGTGTAAATACAATACATATGAACTGAAAAATCAACAAATAAACAGAAGGCGGATTTTTATTTAAAAGACGCGTTTTAAATGTCAGCAAATGTTGGCATAGCACTTACGTTACATAATTTCTTGTATCATACCTCTCAAAAATATAAACCTCTTCACAATATCTACATATGTATACTTTGATTCATATATTTTGCTAATTAACTATAAGGCATTATAAATGTACACTGTGCAAATTTGATTCATTATGATATGATTAAACTGATCTAATCAACTGTGCATGATTTATCGTTTGCGGTCGTCACTGTTTTTGTTGTTAAATGTATGGATAATTTTATCAAAGTTCTCGTTTTGCTCAACAATGTCAATTGCGCCCTTAACGTGCATGGTTAAGTAATATCGTTGCATAAACATTTATGTATTTCATATCGAACGGTATTATCGATAATTTGATTGCCTATTTTAACATGTATTGTGCAAATACATAACTTTTGTTGTCATATATGTGATACATACTCATCGATATTTTACAGGATTCATATGATTTATTTCAGAGTAAGCAAACATGTATACACGTTTATGTTCATTGTCGATAATTCATATAGTCTGACATGCCGTGTAGAGTATTACATAACAGAGCAATCCATGTAAATACAATATCTAAAGTTCCAATTCGTTTCCAATACTTTTCATCACCTTTAACATTAAAGAGGTTATGGCAGATGTTCTTAATATTAAAGACGTGTTGGAGGAACTCGTGCTAACAGCGAATCGTCCCCTCACGAAATGTACGACGACCTGGCTCCAAGATCGACGGACCCCGGCCACTATTACTCCCTGCAAATGCCAACCAGTGAGTATAACTCCTTTGTATTTGAACACTGCATTTTCTTAATTCAAACGCGCTTACATTACNTTAGATGACGAGTTTAATAAATTCAATACAAAACGACCACTAATGCAAGATTCTATTTATAACATGACCAACAAAATGCTTTAAAACACACATGTATTCCCCTCCGTGCCATATAGAGGAAAGGTCGATATCTATAACGAAGCAGCAATGCGGTCATTGTGTGTACCTGAGCATGAGAAGTAGTTCTGGACGAATAAGCCTATATGGTTGTGTAACTATAAGCTGCACTCCGCAGTAAAAAAAAAGTGCATTGTGGGTAAGCAAGTTGCGGTTGTAAATGCCTTGTCTTTGACAGCGCGTATGAATATCTTTTAAGTGATTCGGCTAATTTGCATAGTTATATAACTAGTGAAATAACACCCGTGTAATAAACAAAATTGAGCATTACGTTATTTCACTAATGGAGCGTAAGTCATGTTATAATGAAAGTTATTGAATACATTTGTGGAGATGCGGTAGAATGTATTTACACAACAATTCTAAATAAATACATACATTCTTTATCAATAAAATAAACATAAAGCGTATAACTCCTAGAAGCAATATAAAAATCGGTCAATAAAATGATATATTTATTTTATTTATTCATTTTAGAAGTATGTTTATCCATAAGATGAAATAAAGTTTAATTTGTTTAGTAAAGAAAACATAATATTAATGTTTAAAATGATAACTGGCATTCACGCATGCTTGTGTACAGAGCTATTGCACGTATGGGACACTTCAAGACTCCAATGCGTATCTGCACAATTGAGTTGCTGAGGGAGGTCGTTCTTAGTTTTATATTTCTTGTATAAATGCTCGTTGTTCTTTATATGTGTGTACAACTATTCGTTATTTATCATATGTGTAAATTAAACACGAACTTAAAATTATCATTCTACATTAAATAAATTACTTAGGTGTTTGATCTAGGGTCATCGTAATCCTCTTATATCATGCCTTCATCAGGTTTACATCAAGATATGAACACTAACAAATATATCTCAGCCAATAAGCTTCCTCAGTCTGGGATAAAATCTATTGTATTGCTCTCGTAAAATTGTAACTGAGCTATTTGCTAATTATGTTCAGGGTGTACATATTTAAAACTGGAATGCCGTTAAAACATTATATCTTTTCAGCGCGACGTTGTTTGATTATTTGTATTTTTGCACACGTTTATCTATTTTCTTTGAATGTTTGTACTTCATTTTTATTCACATTGGTTTCGGCCTTCTGGATTTATTGTTAATACAATCTAAATCAAAAATATTTGAACACTCTAAATATGAAAAAAATAATGTATTTATTGTTGTATTCAAAGCTTTATTATTATAAATTTACCTGAATCGAGTAGAGGCCACGTATATAATAATGTATTTTGCAAGTAGCATACTACAAAGCAGATATATTAATGACAACTCAGTTTTACCTCATGTTTAATCGTGAGTTATGGATGCAATTGACTAAATGCGGTGGTAGTGTATTATTCGTGTTTATTATGAAAAAAACTTGGTTCTAGATAAAAGAAATACATGCTTACATCTTAAACTGTATATAGTATTTATGTTCAAGTTAGTAACAGCGTATAATGCTTTGAAATATGAAACTGTATGTATTGTATACGAATGTATTTGTATAATAACTTTATAGTATTTGTTTATATTATACACCCTAACAATACATGTACTTGGAACTATTTTGTATATAACATGAATGCATGAGATAATATATGGTAAAAATACAACTCTGCACAACTAACAAAAAACTAAAGAACAAAACAACAAAATGGCACTTCAAAATCGTTATTGATAATCATATTCAACAAAAATATAAACGGTTAACGTTTTAAAACTTTTAATCTCCAACATATCGTCTATTTTAACTAAACCATACCAATTAGTCTTTGTGTAAATAAGTATATCGTCAATACAAATTCAGATAACTGGCGTCATCTTTGTTTTCTCTATTCATATCTTCGTCGTTCCGTTTTTCCCATTTCCGTTACTTTTAGTTTTCAACACCTCTTTGACCTCCTCAATGTCCAGTTGTCGAATGTTGGTACGATGGGCACGTGCTTTCCCCACCTGAAGTTGCGTATAAAGTTCATTCCGAACGGCAGAACGTACGTTTTCATGGTGAGGTTTAGATTGTCCATATTAATATCATCGCTTTCCTCGTCGGTCTCGCTCGGGAACTCTCGCAAAATGACAATGCCTCGTTCTTCGTCAGTCCCTCTTGGTTACAATAAAACCCGGTAAATGGACAATGCATATTAATGTAACGTACTTAACTTAACTTCAAACATCCCGTTATCCGCATGGAAAGCATGTGCATCGATTGTTGTATAAAAACGCACGCGTCACGTCAGGTGATGTATGCGTGTTCAGTAGGAATACCCCCGTCCTGATTGGACGATTTCATCAAATCTTTAAATGGTCGCATATTCCGAAGTTCATTTGATACTTTAGAAAAAAAAGTGGTAAGAAGGGTTGATACGGATGTATTGCGGAATCGATCGAATCTTGATTACACGTTTCTATGCGTGAAAGGGTTACTAATTTAAAGAGTATATCATTATCAAATGTTTATATATCTGTTTTATTTCTTTACGAGTAATAACGAACCAAATAACGTCATTTGACTATACAAACGTATTTTTTTTATGTGCATGGCGGGTGGAGGGGGCAGCCCCACACATAACGGCCCGGGGCGTCTGAAAATACTCCTGTGTAAAGCACTGATGTAAGTAAAATATTTGGATCGAAGAAAAACAACAACAACAAGTGTTTGTTTGATATATTTGGGATGAAAGTGTATCGTAAGAAATACGTATGGTATACATGGTATGCACATGTAGCTCCAATTTCCAGATATTTCGTTTTTAGAGAAATATATTCATTCTTGATATTGTATTGTGTTGTGCGGGGAAGCCGGAATGATTGGAGGAAAGCCCACTAGTCCGGAATGATGACCAACTTACATGCGCCGGAAGCGGGGATATATCCCGGATCGCTCAGCTGAGAAGCGCGAGTACCAACAGCTGCGCTGACCGGACAAAACACTGTCTACAACTCGCAAGACAACTGCTATTTAATACGCAAAGATAGCGTCACCTTTCTAGCTTTCGACTCACTTGACTGTCCGAACGCACATACTATGCGAAATATATCAAGTTAGAATAATCATAAACAAATATAATTAAGCGGACGGTTGATTTATTTTTAGCTTGTGGCGGGTTTTAAGCACCATTAATGAATTAAAAAGACGCCTTTGCTAATGTATGACGGTGTTGTTTTATTGTTAAAGTATGATGCCATGGTAGACATGTTATTGTTGTTCAAATATAAACAAGTTTCATACAACTTACTTGATTTAGGATGTCGGAGCGTTAGGTTAAAGCGTACTTTCGTGACACTTAAGTATACAATATAATTAACAAATTTCCCTGACACGTTTGTTTGTTTGTTTTTTTTTTGTTTTTTTTTTTATATAAACAAAATGTGTTTTATGCATATAATATTCAGTAGGTTTGCACTCGTGTTCAACATTTCTAAATTAATTGCATAATACAATTGTTATGTATTTGCTGTCAATTTTCCGTTTCAAATAAAAGTATCTAAATGTCCGAAAAATAATGTGAACAGACTTTATACACATTTAACTTTAAGCATATACAGAAAATGTTGTGCTAGCATTGCAAACCTTGGCATTTATAAAATAATGTGTATTTTGTAGTTTCTTGAGTTGTTAAATTACGTATCGTGCTCATATTCCGTTGGCGTTTCAACAAAATAATTGTATTGCTGTCGTGATATCAATAAGACACTTCATTGTAACTTGTACAACACATCCTTTATATTAAACATATTCACTGGGGGCTGACGACGTCAAAGCGTAGTCCGTTTCTCTACGACGTCGGGTATATGTTTTACTACGAAACATTGTGTCATTACACATGCCATCGATGTACAGATTGGTGGAAAAATTGGGTTTTAAACAGGTAAGATTATGCTTTTGTAATAACAAAACTCTAAATTTAAGCACAATGACATTGCATAGGTCTTTTACATCAAATTATGTTCCCACATGTGTCTGGTTTATGCGGTTAAACATGACATATACCGCTGATTTATCAAACCGAAGTCAAGTTTAAATTTAACAAATGCAATTAAGGTTTACAAATGTGTTAAATTGACACAATTTTACAATTTCAATATTGATCTATGTATCGTTAAGCCACTGGTGTGTTTAGAAATGTGTAGGGTGACCCAGTTATCAGAAATAAAGGCTGAATAGTATTATTAGGCATGATCATGTGTCTGACAGTATACGTATGTGCCTTGCTACGACAACGCTTTAGCGTGTATGCGTTTCTCCCAGAAGACGTTTTGGATATCTCTCAAAGGCGAAAGTCATAAGGTTGTGTTTGAATTAATTTGTTCGTGCCAGACGAGAAAGTCGCAAATTGAATACTTTGTTGGGGGATTTTGCTGAAACGACGTAATTATGCACCATCTTCTACTTGATCTGTACTTTTTGTACTTTGCAGTGTATGTTATGATTTTATGACGTTGTGAAATGTCTAAGTATATATGAGAGTCTTGACCCTTCCCTTCAAAGTACACTCGAGAACCTAATGATGTATCTTCAGCTTGTGACAATCCCTTATACGTTCTTTTGGATAGAGACCGACCATAGGTTTTATCATACGGTACTCTTTATCAAATAACAGTCGATTCTCGTTATCTCCAACTCGCTTATCTCGAAACTCTGCTTATGTCAAATTAAATCCCATGCCCCAACTTCGATCCTTCTTTATGTCATACAGATTTAGATTTTTACATTGAATATATGAAAGCGATTTTCTTGAAAATCCGTTATCGCCAACTAATTTTGAGATTAATTTCATGTTCGTATACATGATTTTACCTGTAACGACCGTAAGGTGTGGAAAGTAGAACCCCAAGGACACAAATCCAACTAATATTGGGTTATTTACCCTCGGAAACTTCGGTTATAAAACCATTGTCCGAGCACGCTGCTTAACATAAATACTCTGCTGTAAATAGGCAGTTAAAAGCCATGTGGTCAGCCCGATTTTACTGGGCTGAACCATATATACATAGGAAGACTTTGCAGCGTGGGTGCGGTGCTTTAATAAAAATCTAATTATTTCAAAATATCTTTACATTTAACTAAACTGATAGAAAAGCGTTATCTACGCTTACTGTACGGGCGGTTACGGTAAGTACGGGTTTTACCCATACACCTGCTAATTTGGGGTTTACACCGTGTCTATCAAAGCAGCCTCTTCATTGGCTATCAGCCAATGAAAAAAACCGCTTTGCTAGACTTGATGTAAGCGTAGACACAAATCCGCAATTGCCTAATCAATGTATTGTTGTAAAGGTGTGGCCTTATGTCCTTACAACTTCGAGATAATTAGAGTCGACTGTAAAACAAATCATATTGCATGCGTGCAATTATATAAGCATCATACTTGTAAAATTTAAGATGCCAGAAGAGGTCATTTGCCGGTCTTTACCAAATAGGCTCCACATTCACAAGATTTGCAGGATACGACTTTCAAAGTGGAGTTTTATAGTGTGAAAATGTTCTTGTTTTGTTACAATGTTTACCTACTCCTTTCATTGAAATGTCGTTTAAATTTATGATTTACACCTTTGTCCCTGTTACAATTTCAACATACTGTTTTAATCAGTTCAATTATATTGCAGATAGCAATTTTAATGTTAAGTTTTATACATCATTAGCCCTTGAAAGCCATTGACAACAGACGAATTTTCTCATTATGAGTATTTTTTTCCGTTTGTCACTAGGTTTTTAAATGTCGTCTGCTGTAATACGCAAAGATGTGTTTGCAGGAACCNGTTTGTTTGAGTGGTGGTGTACGCCGTTTTCAACAGTTTCAATTTTATCACGGGCGACCGTTCACATACCCATGCTCTCTGGAACACCACCAGAATAACGACGGTTTAGCCTGGATCTGAAAATCCAACCACTTATACATGTATCCTTCTTTTATTGTATTTAGCCGAGGATCAAACATATGACCTTCCACACCCGAAGCAAACGATTTACCACTTAATCACAAGGTTATTTAAGATCAATCATATAGCATAGTTTTAATATGTGCTACAGCAGATTATATTGAAACCATCGTGAGAAATCAGGCATTTGCTCATTATTAATGAACAAATGCCCCATTCCGAGGCACCTGTATGTAATTTTAGATTATGCCATATTGGACTTGTTTAGGGTTAGTTATAATATACAGTTGTACATGTAATAAGTTTTGCGGTTTCATCTTTATTTTCTACTCGAGACCATTTATCTTCAATATAAGATAATCAAACACTTAATACAACGCTTCACTTCGATCTTGCGACACATGTCCTGGTAACTCCCTTTAAGCAGGCCTCATTCATGTATCAAATGTAAGTCCGTGTCTCACATGCGGTAGAATCTTTTAGCAATCAGCCTTGTAACCTCGAGTAGGCATCCGGTAGTCTGGGACGATTGCTTTTTTTCGTTTTCGCCTTTTCTAAGCCCGTTCCATATCAAATGGGTGCGGTCTGAAACAGAATAATCAGAGAAACAACGGTAACAGCATGCACTGAGCTGTATTCGTTTACGACATTTTATTAATTTTGCAGGATTCACATATTTTAAGAGCGTAGATAT